>JAVHNF010102514.1:0-11221 GCA_034783455.1 Micropsitta finschii | reverse complement strand
TGCATGCCAGAGCACGCAGCCTCCACGAAACCACCCATGTTGCCCCCAGTTCCTTCATCTTTCCCAGCACTTTCGCTTCCAATTAAAGGCTGATTTGCAAAATGCATGACTAATTCCTTCAAGCTAGAAAATTCATTAAATCCAAATTTGAACGAAGTTCCTGTATGCTCAACAAGGAAGTGTTTGACAGAATCTTTTCCCCTAAAATAAAAAAAGAAAAATTGACAATGCATAAATGCTGAAGGCATTTGACACGTGCAACCCTTAAATAGCACCTTCCACTACAGGAAATCTGGCCCAGATCACAGGCTGACAGTCACTGTCCTAGCACCAGTGCTACGATCATTACTGTCCCTCACTAATACTCCACACAGCTGAGACTCAGATTTATTAAGAAAAATCTAATTGTCTCTTTAGAGATGTGAGATGACGAAAACCTAGAAAGGCAAAGGAAGTTAAATTAACTCTGGCAGCAATCAGTAAAAAGGCTCACAAACGAGGTTTCCAGCCTTCTGTCTGTTGCCTTACTGGACTTCAGTCTTTATGGTATACCTATATTACTTGGTGTATGTCTTACTTTACAGGTAGCATCCCAACTTCATTGAAACTCTCCTGTTTCTCTTTCAAAAATCAGCTGCCTCCTTTCTGCACCCAAACAGGGATTTAATAACTTTAGATATCTATTTTGTCTCTGTACTGAGACAGATAGTTCCTCTGTGGTTGGCACTGTCAAACATGAACCAGGGTCCTTTGTCTGTGCAGAAAGCAACAGTACTTGTTTATGAAAGCTGATATTTAGAGAAGTCTGCAAGGCCTCCCTTCCTGGAAAGGCACTTTACTTCAGGAGAGAGTAAAGCACTTACTGCAAGTATCTCTCCTGTGCAAAGTTACTTCTGTTAATGTTACTAGCATCCAAAATAGTCCAGGGAAAAATTTCTCTCAAAAGAAATTGTATGGAGCAAATACACTGAAAACATAGTGAAGAAAGGGGTTTATAGCATCTTTTCCATTGTTTATTGCCACTTCCACAGGATATTATAATTTCAAACAGGTATTTAAACAAATGTTTATCTTTGAACAGTACCCATGATATTGTAGAACATGCCTCTGTTGATCTCCTGAATGTTTCGCGCTACAGTCACCTAAGACACAGTGCATGCAAGCCACGCACAAAGGCCCCACAACAGCAAATAGCTGCTGTGACTCCACTGCAATGACAGGGTTTTCATCTTTTCACTTAATTTCACAAGAAATACAATGTTGCAATGAGTAGTACTTACTCTATTTACCAGTTCCTTTTCAAAGCTGGCTAATTTAGCACTCATTAACTGGTACATTTGCTGCTGTTCTCATCATAAAACTTTTCTAGTCCCATCAGCTCTTTCTTTAACTCCTGCAACTGCCATATAGGTTTTTATCATGAAGACTGAGTATCTACAGTAAATCCACAGAATTATGTTTTTTGTCAGTAAGATTAATTCACAGTTTGTAAAACTAAGTGCCATTTTCCAATCCAATCCAATCCAATGGTTTTCTTTCTTTCTAACAAAATGTCATTTGGCAGGATTACATCATTAGGAACATGTATTAAAATAGTTTCAGCCCTAGGAAAAATTTCTGCAGGTCACCTCAATGCATAAGACAAGCAAACAAACATGGGAGTAAGTGTAGATTTTAAAACTGCTAGCTGTGAGGCATGAGATAAATTCACTTGGGTGCATACACTACCTTACAGAGAGGGAGTACAGATCTTCCCTTTCATTACTCTTCCTCAAGAGGTAGCTTCCATCCTGCCCATTGGAAAGCAGCAGTGCTTCTGCTGCGTGTCGGGTAAGATTATCATGATACCACCTGGGAAGACACAAGGTGTTAAAGCATCATTTGCTCTGCTCTTAACTGGCAGCTTCTGCTGCATTACAGAGCTGAGTTAAAGAAAGAGGAAGGACTGCGGCTATCACTGCTACAATTCTGAGTTCCCACCCTTCTCACAAGCACACGCAAGTTACACAGAACTGTGCCTCTTTCGGCACGCTCAGAGAACTACCTTTTGTTGACTATAAGTTGCATACAAAAACCTGACACTTTGCTGTTTGTAATAATCTAAAAAAGCTTGCAAATTGTCCTTTCATGAGCAACGAACTAGCCAGGTCTATGCTGATAAGGTGAAAGCAATCTGGGGGTATGCAAGACCCTTTGTCTATTTTCAGAACCTGTGCTTCCTGATATATCTACACACTTTAGTACACTTCCCCTTTTGGGGCAAACAGGCAACGCTTAAACTCCTCCCAAACTTTCTATTTCCCTCAACTCAGTTCATCTGCACTGCTAAGATCGGTGATTAACCACATGTGCCTAAGCTTAAAATTTCATTTGAAGGATAAGCTTTTTGGAAGAATGAACAGAGGAAGGGAAAATAACTAACAGAATTTGAGGGAAAACTTAGGAAATCTTACCATTGTTGCTGCTCAGCCATATGTGGTCTGAGCTATGCAGGAAAACTAGATCTAAACACCCGCCTCATTTACCATCAGTTAAAACTAACCTCATTGGGGGTTTTATATGAAAAATTCCACAAGGAAATCACAGAAAAAAAATCCTGCAAAGATCATGAAATGTTGTTTATGGCTTTCTTTGCACCCAGAATATTTCACAATAGAAATGCTTGATTCCTTTCAATAGAAAAGGATCTTATTAGACATGATCCCAAGACCGAACACAAAAAAGAGCCACAGATATAAGAGGCTGGAGTGCTATCCCATAAGGCATGCTGTGTGAAGGTATTTGTGCAGTTATATGCACACACCAGAATCTCTGGTGCAGAAGGAAGAGGGCAGACTGTACCCAGGGCACAGCTCTGTAGGGTGCAAGCCTCTCCCCTTGTCTGTATGTGGAGCAGTGGGCAGTCTCCTTTCCCTTCCTTTTAAACTGTGTGTGCCCAGAGTATTAGGGTCAGACTCTATTACTGTTTCAGCCAGAAAAATACAGTTTGACTGAAAGCAGAAATGTGATTACAGCACTTTCCAACATTTGTATCATGGCAGCCTTTATCCTGAAACAAGGTGTAATAGTACACTTTTTCTCCTTTATCTGTTCATTTTAAGTTGCCACTAAATTTGGCAGCTTGCACTAAGTTTTTAACTCTGATTTAGACAGGTGCCTGTTTGAAAAGCCAGCTGGTTGATAAATTGCTTTATGACAGACTTCAGACTGTTAAAACTGAAGAAGACGAGATTCATGTGAAACTCAATACAGGCAGGGTATGGATGCTTTGGCTCTAGAACGTGGTTTGTGGACCATCTATATAGTAGAATCAAATAATGCATATTTAAACATCAAAGTGTCATCCTCTGAAACACCTGTTAGCCAAAATCTGTTTTGGGATTAACTGCCCAAGTAAGTAACTGCTAAAGGTCAGATCTGTCCTGACGTGATGAAGATCGTATCAGCATGCATGCTTGGCTGAGAGGACAACACTGTGTTTTGGGTGGAATTTCATAACACTATTTCTCTCACTTATGTACAGAAGAAGCATACACAGAGAAAATCTGTAAGTGGTCACCAGCAGGAGGTTAAACAAATACATACCCATGCAAACAGACTGCTCTCCCAATCAAACCTGCCTGATGACACAAATACAAGTAAATAAGACTAAAAAGAAATCTAAACAGCCCTGTGGTTAGACACTACTAAATACACTTCAGTTAAATTTAAGTACTTGTCAGAGGGGGGATCCTTCTATTTGTCTTGTTCAGAAAAACACCCTTCAGGCAGTTCTTTGAAATCTGCAGGTAAACCTACATGGGATCATTCACCTAAAGGGCAGTCTCCTTTAGCTTTGATTTTGGTGCTTTTGAGAACCAGGAGGACGAGGAAACTGTTGACAGAAAATATAATACTGTATCTACCTTCTTGCCTTCTTAAAACAAGAAATTAAGCAGATCAAAAGGCTTTATAAACACTCATCAGTGTTTGAAGCCCCAAGCAAGTCCTTCAAAAAGCTAAACTGTCTTAACTATTTAATTTTGAACCACAGTGTGTATCTTGCATATTGGGTTGTTTCTGAAAGTCCTTCCAAAAGCCATCTTTATTTGACCCAACTGAAGCGCTTTGTATTCACTCTAAAAATAATGCTGTACTGTGACAATTGCCTGGGGTTCCTTATTCTAATTTCTCTGAAGTAACGCAGGTAGAAAACCAGAGGAACGTCCCTCCTTGCTTCACAGGCACTTCTGCTGGGTGCCCATGGCCTTCCATGCCTTCCCGTCACAAATGCATACATACTTCTGGGATTTTTTTCCTTTCCAATTACTTTATTTCTCCTATGAAGAATCCTGCATGCTCCTCTTGTTTGGGTTCCTTATCATCAATCTGACTAGTGACCTTAGTTTCAGAGTTTAAAATTGTTGCCATTTATTCATTCTTGTTACCTTAACTTTGTCCTAAGTTACATTAAATCTCTTTATCCCGTAAGTGTAAGCTTGTTTGAGCTGCCAGGGCATGTTGTGAGGGAGCATGCTAGTCTTCCTGCACTTTGGATTGGAAGAGTCTGCTGGGCCCATGAAAGCATGTCTGAAGATGCACTTAAAAGCACCATGAAAGCACTCAGCCCTAGTGAGATTACTTTTGCTTCTCTTTGGAAAACAAAGCAATTTCAGAAATCAGCCTATCCTTTACATCAGATTGCACTGTTGATAGTGCAGGAAGGGCTTTACCGACATTGCTGTCAAGAGAAAGGGGAAAGAAATGAGACATCTGGTGCCCCAGAGAACCAAACTCATCAGAGCACACAGCCTTGCCCTGAGAGCCTGCCCACCTGGTCAGCAGTGGGGTTCCCAGGTAGGACAAGCTAGTGGTTGCCACAGTGCAAGCCATGTCTGTACCAACTGGCCATACCACTGCAGCTACGCTAATTATCAGTACTACCACAATGCACATATTTGTGTTAAAATCTCTTCTTGCACTAAGATCTCTGTGTAGTTAATGCAGTGACCAGACTCCCTACACAGTGGTGATGATCAGGAGTATGTTACAGCAATGTTTGGGGTGGGAAACTCCCTCTTCAGGTAAGAACATCATCCTCAAAATGTTCACTTGTTCTTTTCTTTTACAACCCAAGATGTTTCAAAGAAAAATGTTAATGAAACTTCATTACCTGCAGATCAGACAGCCCTTACACAAAGAAACTATATGGATATTTTGCAAAACATTTCTGTCTGTGTAAATAGGGGCTGGCGAATAAACCAGTAGCTGGCATTGGTTGGATTAACTTTTTAACAATACTGGAATACACAAGGAATACAAACACTCATCCATGGTTAACCTAAGGATGAATGAGGGACTTGGATAATTCTCTTTTCAGCCAGCTTTATGTGCAAACTGTGTATCACCCAGCAGAAATACTCACTTTTCCGCCTCATAAAAATGAAAGGTAGCTAGTGCCAGAAGAGGGAACGACTAGAAGTTCTGACTGCCATTTGGTTTTAATGTCTGGTGTGGTAACTGTGAGGTACACCCAGCTGTCAGATAAATGCAGTAGAAAGAGGTCACACTTATTTTCATATCCTTATCAGATTGTGTTCTCAGATAGTTATAGCCTAGATAGAGTTAGAAACTTTGTGGATGTTTGTTTTGCTTTTGTAGAGTCCGGCAATTCAAAGTTCCTTTGCTGAACCAGGAAGGAGATTCTCAGTAGTCAGCTGTGTCCGATTCCTTCCCAGAACCTCCCTCCCTTACCACAGAAGGTCAGATACTTCCTGTACTCCTTGCTGGGGGACTGTCCTCATGGAAAGCACCTTGGCTGCCTGAGTTGCAGGAGTAAAGCAGAAACACAGCATAACAAATTCTCTCTTGTCCACCTCTGAAAGGGAACAGAGATCAGTGCTGGCGGGGAGACAGTCCAGATGTGCTCTCGGTAGGACTTCAGTATTATTCAGAATATTTATTTACCCTGGGCTGCTTTTTTATTCATGGCTGATGTTGCCAGGTTTTGTACTTTTTTATTATTATTATTGAAAATATATTTCCTACCATAAGTTGAATTTCCTTACACTTTGAAACTATATACTAGCCTCAAAACCACATTCCCATTCTTAGGTGAAATGTGTAGAATACTGTACTACTTGATGGAGTGAGCAGGAAAGCAGAGTTCTCCTGTGGCTGGACACAGTGCTTTTCACTTGCCTGCACTCCAAAAATTACTCTACAAAACAGCCTTACTAGCTCCCAATTCTCTGCATGCTGGATTTCAGTAACTTCCCAACCATATCTGTCAAGTTTGGGGTTTTTGTTTGCTTTTATTTTAACTTTTTCCTAATACGAAATCCTAGAAGCGTTACCCACCTTCTCAAAGTCACAAAAAAAGGACTCTTTTACATCAATAAAAGTGAAGCTTTGGCAATATTTTTAATAGCGCATGAGTTGACAGAGCTCTAGAGAACCTACAAAAGGGCAAGAATGGTAAGACAGAAGTTCTAGGCAGCATACAACCAAAAGTGGTACTTATTTAGACATTCTTTCCATGTGTCACACTGAAATACTTAATCACACAACTATGTAAAGTACTTTGTTGGAATGCAAAGGTGCTGTTTTGTAGAAAAAATAATTAAAAAATAGAAATGGCAGGAAATAATATCAGTGTATCCAGCGCTAAATTTCATCTCATCTAACTGCAGGCTTTCACTAGTTCGGCTTCTGCTTTTCACTTCCATTTTATCTTTCCCCTTCTCTCAACTGCCTTTGTTCTGATTTTCACCCATTTCTTTTGCTTACTTTTTAGCCATTGTAATTTTGCCCTGTTTACACTAGAAATATAGATGAAGGAAAAAAAATCTTATGACTGTTTGCCCTGTCCCACTCATACAAGTTCCTCAATTCCCCAGTTTCATCACCATCTAATCTAGGTCTGTGGCCCATTTTATCTTCTCTTACTAAAACTAAGCATTCAGTCTTACAAATACCATCTGTCATGGTACTGTCAAACGTCAAGCTGGAGGAACATAAAAGCTGTGCTGCACGGGATGACAAAGAATGCTCAGACTGCAAAAGGAAAAAGGTTACAGAAACTTGTTTCCTCTTGTTTCCCATTCCTGTTACCTCCAAAAGACAAACAGTGTCACCAAGCTGTGCTATTATGCTGGGACAGAAGCTGTGCTATGAGACCAGCCTGTAATTACTCCGATAACAAGATATTCCACATTCTCATTTCTTGTGCAAGTAACACGAACCGCAATGTGGAATTCCCCAAACTCACACCATACATGATCAGCCACAGGAGTTTCACACTGCAGTGTGCAGGCTGTCCTCTAAGCAGTAACAGCAATAAATGCGACTGGAAAAAAGGTGGACTGCAAGAACAGCCAGAGACCTTCAAAGAAGAATCACGGTATCTGTTTCCTTGTCCTTTGAGCCAAGATGCTTATGGCTCTTTTGATAAATTTCAGTGCCCCCTTTTAAGTATTTTGGCAGATTCAAGTTAATGAAGGAGCTAACATGTTTTTAACAGCATGTTCTGATTTTGCTCTTCTTCTGTTTCATTAGGCATTTAGTTCCACCTATAAACATCTTGGCAATGAAGCTGACAGTAATCCAAATTCTCACTTTGAACTCTTGGTTGTTTGACCTCCTGAACTCTCTGAATAAATACAAGCAATCACCTTCCCTCAGACTGGACAAAATAGTAAAATAAAAATAAAATTAAATTAAATAAAAGCCAAACACCACTTCTGCTTTCTTTTGTTCTGATGTAAAAGATCAGGAAGTCCATCTTTACAAATACTGAGGCTTTGGAGAAACTAAATCAACCCAATAAACAGGTGTAGGTATACCTAGATCTTTCAGTGACTGTGATTATAAGAGGGATCACTAATTCTTGGTAACAGGGATCACTAATTCTCATTTCTTGATCTTTATTTTTGTGACAGATGGGATATCTTTAGAGCAGGGGTAACATAAAGATGGGGTTTGTATATATTGAACCCCCCCTCCCTGCTTTGCTCTCATGCACCCCAATATTCTCAGTGTAATTTCAGGAGCATTAATCTAGAACAGTCTAGCACACACCAGGTCCTCCAAACCTAGCAGTGAGACAGACAGGATTTATGCTGTACACCCATCCCTAAAGCTGTCAACTTTCCATTTTGATGGCCAGGTGACCTGGTAAACTATGAGGATATCCCATTACCCAACCTTCCCTTGTAATGTCCTTCCCTTTTCAAACTTCTTCAAACCTTCTCCAACTTCTTTGATTTTTGTACAGTAAAGCAGAAGCCCTAAAATAACCTGATTCAAATTCCACCCCCAAAGGGACGTGAATGTCAAAGTTGTTTTTCATTTGAGTGACCCTTGTCTCTGATGGTCTTTACGATGGCCATGATGGATAGTCTTCAACAGAACTGTGTCCCGGTTGTGCTAGATGCTCTGTCAGGTATAAAGGGAACTCAACCCTAGGATAGCACCAGCAACTAAGTTTAGGGTAAAAACCCTTGTGGTGGCTGAGAATTTAACGTTATAGTTGGAGAGAGACATACCTACTTCTCACAGCTTAAAAAGTATTTACCTTAAGAGATCTTTAAGACTATTCTACTGGCATGTTTAGGGTGCGAGGCCTTCTTTTTCCTCTCTGAAGGGGGGGAAAGTGGCTTTAGCATTAGCTGAAAGAAAGGGCTTCGTTCAATGATCTGAAGCGAATCTTTGCTTGGCATTGCTCATTTACCTTTAGTGCATTTAACTCAAAACACTGCCCTCAAAGACATCCTTAGGATTATTTGGTAGGGTGAAAGTTTAGGTTTTTCACCAAAGTGGAAATAAAGAAGCTACAGCTTTAAAAATGCGCATTTGTAGGCTTCTCATTTGTAGCTTTTTCTTCTTACTGGTACCACATCAGACACCACATAAGGCTGCAGTCCTACAAGATCATCTATGAGGGCAAACTCCTTGCCAGCCAGCAAGTCTGTTTACAAGCACAGGTTACTGGCATAAGTCAACTCAGGCCATATAGTGGAAATTAATAAAAGTCTGGCAACTGAGAATCGAGCTTCCCACATGAGCTGCAACTCTTTTCGCTTTTTTCTTTCCCCTATAGATACTATTTTACGATGAGCATAACCTTAGAGATGTAAAGGAAGTGTATATAATGGCTATGCTGGGTCCCACTGCAAGGTGACTTCATTTCATATTTGTTAGATGCTTCAGTAACAGGCATTTCATTAACAGGTTCTTCTAAATATGGGAAAACTTTAGCAGTGTGGAGATAGTAAAGTCTCTTTATTGCACTCCAATTTCTTCACTAAGTCAGTTAATCACAGAAATAAATGATGAGTTGGTTCTCATCCATAAATACTCAGGAAGCAAAAAACCTTTACTTTTTTCATCTATTCTTTCTGAACACAGGTGACACCAGAGCCTTTCTGCTTTGTCTTCAATGGCCTTCCCTCTGTGTTGTCTCCACTTTGCTGCCACTGATCTTTCCCTCCCTGTACCAGCCATGCTGCTCCTCCAGCCTGCGTTTCTTCTCACCCACAGCAATGCTGCTGGTGAAAATGTAACCCAAGCCTTCCTCCTGTAAAAGCAAAACTAAGTGGCAGGCAACATGGGCAACTCACATCGGACAGGGAAGGAGGTCTGTCGCAACCATGAGCCTTTCTTTTTGCTCCCTGGGTTTCGTTTGTGAGTAAGGGTGACGTCCTCATAACGGCTATGAACAGTTCCACTGCTCTCACTCCCAAGCCAGAGGTGCCCTGGGGCAGCCTGCTGCCTCCCCGGGCCCAGCAAGGGGAGCCAGCACAGCGGCTGCGATGGGGGGATCTTGAGCCTCCAGATCAAGCTGTGAGGAGATGGACGAAGGGATGGTGCAGGTCTGCAGCTGGGGGAGGACAGGCAGCTCTGAGGACAAGCTCTGGGCTCGGTGCTTCCTTCAGGCACAGGTAAGAGACATGCCACAACCTTAGGCTCTTCCTCAGCCTTTTCCTGAGGTTAAATGTCGCAGGGCTTCTCTGAGTGAAGCTGTGGCCCCTGCTTCTAACACGCCACTGCATCTGAAAAGCCTTCCTGTGCTCTGTTTTATCTGTTATTTATTTATCCCAGTCACCTGTGGCACGCCAGCATCCTCTGTACACAGGAGCCTGCTTGCCTCTCAAGCCCACCACAGGGACGAGGCGCTGGGCTTCTCTGACAGGCTGCACACCATGCACTGCTCCCTTCGACGTGCCCGTTAAAACAAACCCCAGTTTATCTCACTCCTTACCTCACTACCAAAGTCAGCAGCAAGAACCAGCAGCTCCCACCCTGGCAGCGCCCGTCGGACGGCCGCCATTTCGCGCGGGAACCCCCGCGCCCCTCAGCCGCCCCCGGGGTTGGGGAGGGCCGCCATTTCTCGCAGGGACCCCCGCCGCTCCTTCCCGTCCCGTCCCGTCCCGTCCCTACCGCCGCTTACCCCAGCGCCGCCAGCTCCTCTATAGGCGCGGCGGGATGCAGCTCCCGGCTCTGGGTCATCGTCCCGCTGCGGATCTTCGCCTGCGCCCCACGCAGGGGTACCACGGCTGCCGCGACCGCCTTTGCGTGCCGCTGAGGAAGTTGACGGGCGGGGCGGCCGGACGGTACCTCCCCGGGCGGGGAGCTGCCCGCCTCGCCGACAAGGAGTGTCCCGGCCGGTACCCGAAGCGAGTCTTCCCGAAGCTTTACGGGGCTCCTGCGGTGCCGGCGGCTGCTCCCTCAGGAGAGGCAGCCAGAGCCCCCCACGTAGCCAGTGGCACCTGGTCTCTCCCATACTGGAAATACCTTATTTCTAGAATAATCCACACTTCTGATTAGTTTAACCTGTACAGCCCAGAAGTTCATATTTGGAAATCTTTTATGTACATTCACTTTTCTCTTGCAATGAATGCCTCTCGTCTCTTCTGTGTTGCCAAAGTTTTCAGTGAGGAAATCTGTGGGAGATTTCTGGGTTAAGGTGAAATCTATTTATTCTGTAAATGTGAGGTGTTAAATCCTGTACCCACACCCAACCCGGAGAGTCCTGCGGAGTTTGTCACTTGCCCCATCTGAGCACAGCTCACAGGAGTGTGGTGCTGCTGCTGGAACAGTGAAACAAATAGAAACAAATAGCAGAATGCTATTTTCTAGTCACGTATATTGAAGTTTTCGTCAGGTATCCAGTACCAAAAATAAGTTGTCTGCAGAAAAACTGGTATTTAAAGAAGCTGGAACAGCTACTTACTCTCACAAG
>JAVHNF010102506.1:14714-25358 GCA_034783455.1 Micropsitta finschii | reverse complement strand
TGGCAGCACTACACACAGAGTAACAAATCTCAGAGCACTTGTAATCAGTGGGGTTGGTGCAGCCTCATTTATCTAATGAAACAAAACACAGAGAAATTATCTGTCCGCAAATCTATGGAGCAAATAGTGAGGTAACAAAGCAATTTGCTCTGGAATAGCAGTTGATGGGGGAAAAGCTTTAAAGAAACCACTTGTGTAGCACAATGAGAAGCAAAATACTGCACTAACGCTAGTGAAACTGAGATGTCCACACATGGGGGAAAGCACTTATTTTTAGGATTTTGTGTGTGGAAAACCTGAGAGAAGGAAAAGTAAGAAAAGTTTGACAAAGCCACTGACCTCTGCTGCTTCATCAGTGACCGGCCAGCCTTCTCCCTGTGCTTATTCACTGCAGCTCTGCTAACACCTCCCTTCAGTGAATCAACTACCTGCCACTTGGACCTGGATCTGATACATATCTTAATACCGGTCAACCACATTCCTGATTTATGTAGCCATAAGCAATATGATAAAGTTGAGTTTGAGCTGCTAAACATGGTCCCTATCGGTGTTTAGCTAATTCCTGAATAATATTGTCTCCTTTTCCTGAAGTTTTGGACTGCTGCACACAACTTTGGGTCCTGGACTAATTCTCCTTTTTTGGATAACATAACAGAGTTCTTGTTCCATTAAGATAAGCCAAACGCTTTGTGTTTTCATGGAGTTTCTACTTCTGGGTTAATTTCTACCATATAACTTCTTAGGAATTAAACACAACTCTTTGCAGCTTAAGGACATGAGCAGAGTATTAATTGTACTCTCAGTAACATCTCTCCATCCACACTTTGCAACACAAGTGTAACATTTTGCTACAACTCTCATACATTATTCAACTCTATATTTTCTGACATTTAAAATGCAGTTAAACATACGGGTTATATGAGTATACACATACATACACTCGTGTAGATAACAGGTATACATATATACACACACATTACATATACACGTATACATGACATAAATACACATGGGTTTGGTTGTTTAAAACTTTAATCAGAGAAAAGAATATTCATTCTTGGAAATCTTGAAGTGTAGTTTTAAGGAATCCTGAAAGGAAAAGGAAATAATTCACAAAACATAATCCTGGAGAGGACAAAACCTGCCCCAAATAATAATAAAAACTGGCATTCCTAAAGCAGGAACACAGTGTGCGGCCCTCGCAGCACAGCTGAGGTAGGTGCAGCTGATTCTTCTCTCTAAAAATTTCGCAGTGATTTACAAGCAGGGCTTTAGGCATTTGGAGACACTGGTCATGACAGGAAGACCCCCACAAACAGGTTTAACATGTCTTCCACATACCCCTTAAGAATCTAGGCAGAGGTCAGATTACAGTATAAAGGCACATATAAATCTTTTGCTGCTTCAAAGTGCTAATTCCTCTGATTTGAGACAATTGGGTGTAACTAGGGGGGTTCAGATTAGGAGAAAAAAGGATTTGCTTTAACAAGGTTTAGGGAAATGTTGCCTGCAAACAGCAATAGCAAAGAAAAAATGCTTGAAAGTCTGTCACAGTGAAGATGAAAAAGGGAATGCAACACTAAAAACTAGCAATGAAAAAAAGGAAAACAAACAACAACCACTGTTAGAAGTGAGAAGATGCAGAAAACTTGCATGGGATGCTGGAGATTAGGAAATCAACTTCTGTTGGGCCAGAGGCCAACAGGAACATCCAGGGCCATTGCTAGACAAAGACAAGCTGTTGGTGCAGAGGAAGTGCAAAGTCTTCAGTAAGAACATGTGCATTTGAAAATGGAGTGACTGAACAACCAACATCCAGGTTTGCAACAAAATATATTAAATAAATTGTATAAAGAATAAATATTTTTAAATGAACCCCATTAAGTGGCTAATGCTGATATCAACAAGTTTACACCACTGAGAAAATTTCAAAACATTAAGTGCTAATATTATGGCAATATTTAAAGAAAGAATGCTGACCCAGGTAACTCTCCAGCAGGAAGCCTGACATCTATCCCTGATAAATCAGGTAAAATAACAGAAAGTTGATACAGGATTTGAGCAATAAAGAATTAACAGATGAGAACATAATGCCAGTCAAGATGGTGTTACATAAAATAGGTCATGCCACACAAACCTGATTTATTCTTTGAGGTGATCACAAACTGGTTGTTAAGGCAATTACGTAGATGCAATGGCCTTAGTTCCATCTGTCCAGAGCCTCACTTTCATGAAGATTTAGAGCTCTTAGGATGGTGCACTCTGAATGTGAGGAATTATTAATCACTGGAGCAGGTAGTATAATTTCAGCAGTGAATTTATTCTCTGCAACCCAGCCTCTGAATGCCCTGCAGTGCATTACAAAAATCTCTGAGTACTGAGAATGGAAATTCATCTATATGGAAGCACAATAAACTAGTCTGAACGGACCCTGAGACTGATGTAACTGCTGCTGCTCCTCACACTCAGGTTAGCTCCACAACAATAATGGCCACAGAACCTCCTGGCTATTACCTCTTCTTTGCTGGCATCATTTAACCCACCCATCTGTCAGAGAGGCACTGACCATCACCAGTGATAACACACATTCACATTTCTTCAGGAACTTACACAAACTGTTAAGCTGGTAGGAAAGCTTTTCCTTGACTGTCCTGCTGGACATGACCATAGAGCTCATTCAGTACTGACCCCTCTTAACACTTGATGGGGACAAGATCCCACTACCTCCTGGGAGCAGCAAGACAAAACACTGTAGCAGGGTAACAAAGTCCAGTGTGGCAATCTATGAGTGCCTGAGGCTTCTTTCATCCAGTTTCCTAAAATTCAGAGTTACAAGTCTGATGCATATGGATTGTTTTCTTTGGTTGCCCCACCACTGACCTGCAGACTGTTCAGTGATGTTTTTAATGTGCTTTTACAGACACCAGCTTTGTAGCCCTGTTCTGGAACAGCCAGTTACACTGTTAATTATTTATCTTTAACCTTTCTGTTAACTAAAGCAATCCATTCACTGACATCAGTTACTTTACTCTTTCATTAAGTGAAAGACAGGATGCTGATGTTCCATAAGAAGCATTTCAAGTGATCTCTGTAAACAGAATTCAGTAATAGTGAAATTCATGGGTTCATTACCCAGGAATCCCTCTAACAGGCTAGAGATTCAGTGCATACCGCGAGCTTGTGTACAAGTAACTTAGTAGGATTCTTTGTCATTGACCAATGCCTAAGATAAAAGTACGAACAATGAGCAGAAGGTATCACATTATTCCTACGCACTCTTCCCCTGTTAGCACAAGGAAACCTTTGTGATCTTATGAGCAGGTTAATGTACTGAGTAACTCCTGTTTCCACTGCATGCAGTGCTGTAGATATTAAAATGAAACCATGTCCATGCTTGCAAACAGCAGGGAATTAGAAGTTATGCTGATGAAAACCAGATGAAGCCCATCAGATTTCTAAACAGATTAGTATACTGGTAGAGGAATTACTTCCAACCCCATCCTGTTACAAACCTCCACTGATAAAAGGAAGTAAGATCCTAATATGCTGTCATAGAAACAAGTGGGTTTGCCAGGTTTTGCATTTAAACAGAGTGCAGCTGCTGTATTTACAAAGTCGCTATAATAGCTGGAAACACAGCTCTCAGCTCTTCAATTTCCAGATCCACAGATGACTGCTATTCACTTTTGTTCCTAGGATTAGCTGCAGCATTTCCTATCCACCACAGATTAAGGCAGCAATTCTCTTTCTTTGCTGTATATCATATGCCAACAATCTCCATTTATGGTCTGAAAATACATAATCCTTTTTGCTGTTTGGCTCAGATGATAGAACACTTTGTATTTGGTTTCAGTTCTTTGAAAAGTGCTGGATATTTCTTTTAATTCTAAGATATACAATCACTACACTGAGAACATTTAAAACCCCAAACACCTGAGAAGCCTTCTGCAGTGTTCAAATGACTGGACCCACCCAAGAGCACAACAATGAATCCCTGATGAAGATCTGCTGTGCAGACTTGCTGCTACATGTGTCCATTTTCTAAGGATCTTTTCTTAGTTTCCTGAAGGATTCACAAACATTTATTAATTTCCATTTGCTTTTCCTATGCAAACTGGATTAATGCCTAACAAAGTTGCTTATATTTTCAGTTTCATTTACTATATATAATCTGTGCACAGAAACAGGCATCATATGAGGCAAATATGATTGACATCCTTCCTAGCTAATTGTATTTCCTGTAGGATTTCTATTGTGATACTACCAAGATTTCTGTAGTTTTGCAGATGATTTATACAGCACACTACACAACATACTCATGGTATCAGGATGCACCACAGATTCATAACGTACTCACTGTTGTAGTCTAGATGTGGACAGTTCAGACTTGAATTCTTTCCTGTTCAAGTGGCAAGACTTTTCTCCACCTTCCAGACCTTTTAATTACTGCAAGACTCACTGTGACATGCAGAAGCTCTTATAATAACCAGCATTTCTAATTCTTACTGCTTGTTCCTTGTCATTTCTTCTTGTACAGTGTCAGATACTGTACCTACACCACTAGACTGGAAATCATGTTTGGGAGATACCAAGAAAAAACATTTTTTTTTCATCTAAAGTCTCAATTAACAATTTAAAACCTATTTTTTATAGCAAGGAATTCAAGTATGAATATAGGAAGGCAGCTGGATGTGGATTTTGAATCTTAACTTCAAGATTGCAAAACTGTAGTTCATGGGTCTCTGTGTGAGCCCTGGCTGAGCAGACTTTATAGTAGAAGTCTCATTATATTCAGAAACAACTAGAATTCTTAGTTTTGCTTGCTCAGTAACTAGCTTAGCAGATGAGTCTGCATATCTGTTGAATCTGATGTCAACAACAGTCAAAATTAGACATACGCCATCTTGAAATGAAGCAATAAACACTGGCAAGTGTTCACGTCTTGTATAAAATACCAGCCCTTTTAAAGTAAATGTCAAACTGCCCATATAAGTTGTGTTTCCTTTTTCCTGCAGAGGAGCTGAAGAGATATTAGTAACATCCCAAATTAAAATGAGGAATAACTGCCTTTGCATGACAGTCTCTGTATCCAGGCAAAAAAGAAGTAATTCATGTATCTGGGAGAGGTTTAAATGGATTATTTTACACTACTACAGTAAAATAATCTTTCCTGGAAAGAAGAGACATCTGGAAGTTGTGTGTTACAAGCAGCTTCTCTGTTCTGCCTTTGTCCTAATTTACACTATTTAAGCAGATTTATTATAAAAACCTAATATTCTGCAAACATTTGAAATCTTTCCAGCAAGAAAAGTCATTCAAACTTCTCAGAAAGTCTGCTTGTGTAACAGATTCCATTTCCAAATATAGAGAAAAAAACAGTATATTTTTTCAGATCTCTAGAGAGTATCTGTCAGTTACATACAATAAAAAAATCATTACCAATATCACTGTCAACAGATAAAGCATAAGGAACCCAAGCTACAAGCCTATACTTTAAATTGCTACACAAAAAGAATGAAATGCAGATGTTTTCCTACCCACTCCAGACACATCCAGGAGTTTGATCTTTCACAGTAATTTAAGATGTACCTGTAGTTTCTTGTTGTCTCTAAGCTCTGGAGCAGGTTGTTGTTGTTGTTGTGAAACTAGAATTAATCAAGGATTAACACAGAAATATATGTTTTTCTAAACTATTATGCCTGCGTGGCAGAAGCCGTTAGTCCATAGGAAGGCTGCCTGGTGATTTATATCTGTGTTCTTATCCAGAAAGCAACATTTTGTCCCACGCTTTATGTTTCAGACAAACAATTTAATAACATCTTAACATTGCTTTTACAATTTTAAAACATATACATATTTCATTCCTCATGAAGCCAAAATCTGTTTAAACTGAAGTAGTTCTATTGGAAATTCAAATGTAAAAGTTTCAAAATTGTTTTAACATATTGAAATAGGAGCTACTGAAAACAAAACAGTCTAAAAGGACAATTCTAGTAAGATTTAAAATGAACAGAAAAGCAAGATGATGTCAGCTAAAAGCACATGCAGTTTAACAGCTTCAGTATTTCTTTCTTTAAGTGATAACCTTTTGTGAATTACGTATTAAGAGAAAGATAATAAATTTAAAAGAACAAAACTGCATTTCTCTAAAACCAGTATTTCTAATGCCAGACTTTTGTATTTCATTTTGAAAGAGCTTTCTATGTAGTTATACCAATCTCAACATTTAAAAATGGGCTAATTTGTCTACCAACTTTGTGTAGAGTAGGAGATGAAATGCAAAACCTGCTCTGCAGGTGGATGGAGTTACATATCTAGAACATTCCTGTGTATAACGGAAACGAATGTAGCATTAAACATACTGAGTATGACAGGAATATGCAACAATGTACTAACTCTGAGAGAATACTTCTACTGTGGGTGCACTCATCAGACCATGTTAGGGCACTGGTCAGTCTGTCATTTCAAGTAAAGAGCTTCTCAGCTTCTTTCATTTTCCTTTTCCTGTCCATTTTGGAAACTGCTGTCCATCCTGCCTCACGCATCTTCCTCATGGTTGACAGTTTCAGTACAGAGCCTGGGGTCTTTACGTTTAATGTAGCTGGTTTCTAAGAAGAGAAATTAAGTCATTCAGCAGTTCCCATAATCCATTTAAGTAACTGGTTTGTTGTGAAAACAAATGCTAAGGTACCTTTTTTGGTGTCATGGTGTATAATTGTGAAGCCTGAGGATAATCCCTGTACAGTTTTTTAAACATTTCTTCCTCCGAGACTAGGCTCTAAAAAAAAAAAAAGTCACTTAAACTATGTGCAAAACTATCCTTTTTTTTTCTTTTCTCCTGGGTGGGTGTTAGAGTATTAAATAAGAGTTAGGATGTTACTATGAAGCCTCAACAGTTCGATAAAAACAATATAAAATGTTATTCTAAGACTGAATAGACTTTTTGTAGCAGTACTGTCTGTTACTCATTCTGTACATAGAAATGCAGTTCCAGAGAGAACCACTGAAACACAAATATACACATAAATATTGTTTTGGAACCCCACATGCTTTCTATACGTTCTTATACATAGCAGTGTGCACAAGGAAGTGTAAGTGTGCAGTTTTCTCTCTGATTTTACCAGGAGGTCGCTGTGCTCAGAGCTGTCTGACTGCGTGTCCAGCTGGAGCAGTACTTTCTGCTTTTTCCTCATGCTCTGCTCTGAGAGCAGGTTTGTGCTTTCACTCTGCAGTTTCTGTACTGGAGGAGTCTTTATCACGTATGCCTGAGAAAGAGAATACTTGTAATTGTTCAGTCTATTTTCAGTGTCAATTATAGAACATAAACCCCAAATTCATACCCCCAGTTTCCAGACTGATCGCAGGAAGACTAGAGATGTGCTGTGGAACAATTCATTATCATTCTATCCAGAATGTGAAGCATAGACCCAGGCAAAGGAAAAACAAACAATAAGGTCCCTTTTTTGTTGCCAAACAAGGAGAAGGAACAGGAAGCTGTGAACTGAGTTTTATGGCTGACTGCATTTAACTTCTTCATGTTTATCTACGGAAACTCAGGGTATTCCAAATTGTAGCTCCTACATACAGCCTATAACAAACAGCTAAGGAAATGTCATCAAACAAACTGCATTAACAAGCTTTCAGAAAGACACTGCTACTGACATCAAGAACAAGGTTGGTTTTACTTAAATAGCTCTTTTTCTAGAAGTTAAACTCCTCAGAGACATTGCAGTGGAACACTGCAATCCTTTTTTTAAAGGATAACAGAAAAATAGCAGTTGTATCTTAACAACAGAAACAAACGTGTGAGCTGCTGACAGGTTTTACATGAGGTTTTACAGTTCTGCTGAAGCAGACAGTAATACTCTGACAGGTTTTACAGCAACACAAGCTATTTTCTATTCTATAGAGAAAAATGTGCCTTTTAAAAGAGACACCACTTTTACTTAAAAGAATTCAGGAGGCATTATTAAACTCACAGTCCCTTTAGGACAAGAACTGTTACTGGTAATAGACAAGTTAAGGAACTGAGCAAGGAAAATTACACACAGTAGGAGCCCTTATACAAGCTGCTTTTTGATATCCCTATGGAATACATTTTTGGGTTTGAGG
Source organism: Micropsitta finschii (assembly GCA_034783455.1). Lineage (NCBI taxonomy): Eukaryota > Metazoa > Chordata > Aves > Psittaciformes > Psittacidae > Micropsitta > Micropsitta finschii. The sequence goes on along the minus strand of JAVHNF010102506.1, from coordinate 17,246 downwards.
CTATCTACTTTTTAAATCCCTGCTTATCCCAACAAAAAATAAATAAGCAGCTACACAGACATAAGAAATTGAGTCAGAAAAGTAAACCAAGACCAATTCACTGTTACGAGTTACAAACCTTGAATGATGGGCTACCCAGGGGACTCTTTGCAGATACTGAAGGAGGCATTTTAGTCTTTTCCATCACATTGACTTTTGTAGGAATATCATTTGGAGACTTTTTATTCTTTACATTAATTGATTCATAGTCCAGATCAAACTGAGGTTTAGGAGTCTCAGCAAAATGAGTCTGTATTTTCTAACAACAAAGACGTTTAAATTAAAAGCATTTCAGTATCTTTTGTTGCATGTAGATTATTTATCATGAACTTCAGTTAGATTGCACATGTATAAATATTACCAAAATCTATAACTAATTAATAATAAGGTTAAAGGTACCTTGTGTTTCTTCTCCTTTTCAGGAACCACATTTTGGAGGGCTTTTTTTGCAAGATTCTCCTAAAAAGAGTTGTAATAGGAAGTAAATATTGTATTTGAATTCAGCTGTTGAAATCTTTCTTTGATATTTTCTCCATGCTTCCCTTATTACTTACCAATTGAGGAGTAACGCAAAACACTACCACAAGGAATGAGACATAATGACTTCAGAGAACATCAAGCTCTTGAAATCAGACAGCAAGTGAGAGCAAGACTTAGAATCAAAAGTTCACTTCATAGCTCTCATTATTACAGTGCCCAAGACCAGGCCAAGCATGTCACCCAAACTGCTAAATCTAATCTGCACCAAACCAAACCAAACCTTCTCTTCAATTTCTGCTTTAAGTTGTTCCTTAAGGGATGACAGTTCACTTTTCAAACATGAAAGTTCATTCTCCTAGAAAGAATTAGATAGGATAGGATTAGCTATGGTTAACCTGGAAAAAAGATCATGGTCCAAAATGAGACAGTAATTAATAATGATATTCCTTATAAACAAAAGAAAATTCTATTTGTATGAGAGAGCTACTTGTTCATAAGGCTATGCTGAGGGTTGATTCAATTGCTAGAATAGGAGATGATCAAAGAAGCAGCTGGGGGAGGATGATGCAACTCTAGACTTGAAGTTTTGTTTCAGTTTGGTTTTAAAAGACCTGAAGTAAGAAACTAAGGTACTAAGAAACAGGCACTTGACCAGACCTGTTCAAGGTAAGAACTTCAAACACTTGTGAGAATGAAGGGGAGGAGGTGGAATCAAACTATTTAATACAAACATTTCTTTTTCAGTGAGGTTAAAATGTGACACACTATCAGGAAAAGCAGACAGAAAAGCAAAGCTACTCAGACGTATTTTTAGGAACAGGTGTGTTTTTTTAGTGCACAGAATAAAACCTGTAAATAACATCAAACAGAAATTAGTGGGTTGATCTTTACTGTTCTCTTCCACTAAAGCAGACACTTAAGCCCCCCAACTGTTAAACAGGAAGAAGTCTAATATGATATTTATATATTATATTATATTTATATATTTATATATATTTTTTTTTATATATATTTATATGGTATTACACTTTCAGGACAGTAGCCCCTCCATTGAATTAGCGCTGAAGAGTTCACCTTACCAATGCTCTCTTTGATGCGAACTGCTCTTGATCTTTTACTTTATAAAGTTTTAATTCAGTATCTTTTTCTTCAACCATTTTATCATATTCACACTATGTTAAAAAACAAACAACCAATTCAAAACATGACTAAATGTTCAAATTACAGATCTACCATTAAATAAAACATTACTCCTTTTTTCAAAGAATGCTCTTCTGAGCATCTGAAAATTGCTATTAACAAACATTGACACTTCAGCAGAAACTGTGAACCAGAAAATGCAGAAGCAGTATTATTCTGTGAGCTGACAGAGAATGCTTTATCTCTAGGCAGTAGTATGTGCTCCAGCACATAAAAGCCATATTATTTATATTAATGGTACCTGCTAAATATACTGCAAACCAGAGTCATTAGGAATGTAAATTAACATATGTTAAACTGCTGAAGGTCCCAAAGTGATCCAACTGAAAGGCCCCAAACTGATACTGAACCACATGGCATTAGGATGGTACCAAAGGAAGCCTGAATATCAAAACAAAAACATCCTAAAAACTTAGACAACTGGAATATATCTGCCAGTAAAACACATATTCACAATATGAATTTATTTTTAGATAAAATGTCAGCATATGTTCAACTTTATTTTCTGGACTCGGGTCTTTATTAAGAAATTTCATTTTCCAATTTGCAATATTCTGGTTTTTACAGGTTTTTACTTGGCACAGAATTACACATTACACATAACATAAATCAGACACATCTCTTACCTTGTGTTTTTCCATAAGTGCCACCATTTCAGTTATCTTGTGCTGACATCGGATATCAGTTTCTCTCTGAATTGCAGCTGCTTCATGAGCAAGCAACTTCATCCTTTCTACCTGTTAGTAACAGTTTTCATTTAATTCATGAACAATTATCAACAGCATATCTTTTTTTAAAAGAATCTTAGTTTCA
>JAVHNF010102476.1:17200-36893 GCA_034783455.1 Micropsitta finschii | reverse complement strand
ATAGTCCAAAGATTAGGAGCTATTTTAGCTGGGGTATGGATAATTGAGTTGAAGGCAAACTAAAGTCAATGATCCCATTTATCAGGTTTTGTTGCTGTAGGATATTTTCAGTCTTTCATGTTCGACAGAACTGGTGATATGTTAAAAATGGTATTGCTGGGTGAGCAGGTGAGGTACAGACAAAGGAGCCTATTTGTGCTTAGTCTGAAAATGCTCTTTTGGAGAGAGTGGTGGCTCTTCAGACAGGATTTCCCTTCCCCTGATTCCTTCTACTGCTTTGAATTTTCTTTAAGGGAGGTTGCTCACTGCTTGTCTTGCCTGCAGAACCTCAGCAGAAGGTGGGAGACTTAAATTGTTGCTGGACCTGGTTTAACATTCCTTCCCAGACCTGAAAATGGATGTGTTTTTAAGGGTAGTGTGGGCATGCCCTTTCTTACCAACTGCTATGCCCTTTGGCTCCAGTCCCTGCTGGAAATACAGGATAGACTGACTTGTGTATTTTCACAGGCTTTTTTTAATTTGATAGCTCATTCAGACCTTGTCTAGCTTATCTATCCACCTTCCTTTGCCATTTCAAGCATTCCATGTACTGTTAAGATCACTTGTGTGTTGGCTATCCCCATAGTTGATTGCTTTGCCAAGAGTGAGGAAATGAGCCTTGAGTTGCTGTTTACTTTTAAAGGTAAAAGGGGATGCCCCATGTGAAGACAGCATTGCATGTTTGACACACTGGGAAAAGTGCAAGCCGTGCTTTAGATCTCACTGTCTGCAACAGTGTCCAGGATCAATAAATACACCACAGAGTGAAACAGTACAGAGGTGCTTGGAATTGAATGTGTGACCTAGAATACTAATCCTGATGTCTTAATCCTTGGGAAGCATTTACGTACTCTCTTGTATTATTAAAACAGTATTGCAGAGACAAATCATGCTCTGCAGCATGTATAGGGTCATTAGGTTGTCTCTTTTATTTCTTTAAATGGGCTCTTGCTGAGGGGATGGAGTGGTATGGGACAGAGGTCGGCTTGGTAGGATGTGTTGAAATGGAAACTATCCCATGCAAGCAGAAGGCTGGAACTGGGAGATGAGTCATGCTCTAAAACACCCACAGAACTACCCCTTTCCTACATTTGTTCTGTTAAGGTGTGTGAGATAAAGTGGCTGCTGTCCCAAGCTGCTTTCCATAGAGCTCCTGATGGGTTTGCCCCTGTGATTTTAACTCATTTTAATAAAGATGATCCAGTTTGCTTAAACTCTTATGAGCTCATTTTGACAGGAAAGACTCAGCTAACAAAGGGCTAATAATATCCTATAGAAGGAGACCTGGAATGTACTGAAGATCATAAATTTGTCATCTCACATAACTGTAGCCAAAAGAAGATGGAGATTGATAAGGAGGAGATTGAGTTTAACCTGAAAAACGGGTCTACTTCTAGATTTAGCAATTATGAAATCTGTAAATAGAAGGGGTGCGTGGGATTTTTGGTGAAGAAATTTTGTGAAAGAAATAGAATTTCTACTACATTTTAGCTATCTTGTAGTCTCTTCAGATATGCATAGAAGGACCTAATCCTAGCAATTCACATGTAAGGAATATTAATATTTCACATGAACTATTTTCTAAACTGTTGCTTTCAGCAGAAAAGGAATAGAATTTCTTCTGCGCTGATAAGCTTGGCAGGCATTAATTTGGGAGTCCAGTAACTAATACTGGACTCAGATTTGAAATGCCACTGGAAAATTAACAGACAGGAAACTGTGCATAGACTCGTGATGCTTGGGACTGTTTCAGAGGTGGATTCATGGGACAGTGCTTCAGAAATGGATCCCTGGTGCCTGGATATCCAACCTGTTCCATGAGGTTCAACCCATAGATAACGTTAGTGGTATCCAGGGTTCCATCAGATAACATCTGTCTTGCACACGGAAGCCAGTACGCTCGGTCAAAGTTAAATTCAATCTCCAGCTGCCAAAACTGGGGGGACGGAAATCGAGTCTCATGCTAGACCTTTGAGACATTATCCTTTCCTCTCAAACATAATACGGAGGTCTGCTCTGCAAAAAAAGGTAGTTACTTCTTTTTAATGCTACGTTCTGTTTCAACTGGGAGAAATAAGCCTTGATTGCATCAGAAATATAGCAACCTTATGGTAGGCAGGACTCGCAGAAGTGAAGTTGACAGGAGGCGGCTGGACTACAAATTAAAGCTGAAGCAGACCAGCCTTTACTCATTCCACCAGCTCAGAGAAACATTGAAAGTAAACTGCTGGCAAGTAGACAGTGAAACACAAATTAGATTTGGGACCAGATGGTGTAGATCAGTATAATACAAGTTGATGTCAATAAAGCAGCATGATTAACATTGCCAAGAATATCACTCATGATCTTTTTAATTTCAGGTGTTACCTGCAGCACAGGTGAGGCAGTTACGCACAAGTGCGTCCACAGATCATTTTGGAAAGTGGAACTGAATTGAATCTCTGTTCCAAAAGAAAGGGCTAGGTTTTATCCAGATTTATCTGGAAATGTGCAGGCACTGGAGACTGTCCCAGAGGAGGGAATCCGGGGTTAAGGAGGGAAAAGAGCAGCACTGACCATACTATTGTTGACCATGACTGTTGCTGACCATGAAGCTTAGTGCAGAACTCAGGTTGATCTCTGAAGTTTTCCTCACTGGGGAGGGACCTGAAAGGGCTTTGTCTTGGTGCTGAGTACATGTGAAAGCTTCCCCTGCTTTTAGTTTGCATGTCTGCATCCCTCAGTGCCTTGGAAGAGCTCTGAAGGATTTCATGTTGCTGCTTGGTCTGTATCATTCCTTACACACTGCCAGCAGCTTCCCTTTCAAGGGCAAAATATTTACCCGAAATGCAAATCTCTCGCCTTCAGTCAAAATGTGGATGATTACTTATATAAATACTATCACAGAAACAAGGCATGCTTATTCTTTGTTTTTACTATGGTCTGCAGCAGGAAGAATTAGGGAATCTCACAGGACACACTTTAATCCTTTATTTTTTGTTTCTTTTTTTACAGGCACTTTATGTATATCAGAACTGTTTAGCTGAATCCCAAGGCTTTTCCAAACTTGCTGCTTAATTTAGTGTTCGCTTTGCAGTCAGTATCCAAATTCATGTAAGATTCAACTTCGGGAGTATTTTCCTGGTATATAAATTAAACTATTAGAGTTAATCGCTGAGAAGAATCATTACCAGCTCTATGTGCCAGTTAGACTGTTACTATTTAGTTGTATTAAATATAAGCAATCATAACTTATAGCTGCCATTAAAGTTATCCTGTCTTGTTAAAAATATTTTGACTGCCATTTCATGTGGAAAAAAAACTTCTAAAGAATGGACAGAATATGGTCCTTTAAATATCAGCTTTTTGAAAATCAGAGTCTGATAATCAGGCAATGTGCATTAGGATGATGGATGTGATTTCAGTATGTTTCATATGATTCCAATAATTATATATCTTATTATTGCTCACTAAATATGAGTGTATCTAAGTGGAGTGTTACCCCACCAATATTGACTTTCTTTTGTCAAAAAAATCGCCCTACTCATCTTCCCTATTGGTGGGTATTGCCTGGCCATAACATATCCCTGAAACTCTTCATTTTCAGAGTTCTCTGTTAATTCATTATGAAGAATACATCATATAGTCAATAGGCTCAATGGAGTAAGTTCAACTTCTGATGGCACGCCAAAATTCTATATGAATATCTGACAGAAAAATGAGGTTAATGTAGAATAAAGGCCTTACTAGTGGATTAGATACAAATCTGCAAAATAAAGTTGTAAAAGATGAGTTTGATGATAGAATGAAGAATAACTTTCAAAATGAGTCACATCGTCTTGGGTGCTGTAACTGTTTTCCAGGAAAAATCTCTTGCCAAGGATCAGGGCATCCTTGGCAAACTTAAATGTGCATCAGCATCCTTTCATATGAAAACAGAGCTGAACTCTTTTGAATGTTTTTGGTAAGGAACTTGGTAGGAGTCTTCAGCTCAGTTTGGGAGATGAATATCAGTGAAAAGTGACTTTTCGTCGCTTTGCCCTTAGGCAGACATGAAATAGGCCAGCTCTGACAGTATTTAAACACTTTATTCTTATAACCTATACTTGCCATTGGAATTTAGACATTTAAATAGAAAATCTGATAGTGAATATTTTGTTCTCTTTTTTCTGTTCTCTGCCTTTTGAAATATATTTTTAATTACTTAATATACAAGTTCTTCATCCACTGGATGTGCCTTTTTCAGTGTTCCTTGTGCTTGTTAATCACATCTGCAATTCCTAGTCTTTGTAGCACACCTGGAGTTAATATGTTCACTCCCTTTTGTTTGTGTGTTTGTAAGTGTGCATCTCCCCTTTGGTTTATATTGAATCTGAAGCTTGAAGTGACAATCAGTGGCTCAGATTATTTCCTTGCTGTCAGCTATTGACTTTCTCTCAGCCTGATATCAGAGCTCCTTTCCCAGGGTGATGCTAGCAGGGTAAGAATAGGAGGGGGAGAGCAGGGGGTGAGGGGGGATCTGAAGAAAAGCTTGATAGCAGTCTTGCAGTTTATCTTACAGCATCTTTAACTGAATATACATAAAAAGGAGGAAAAAAATGTGAGAAACCTGCAATTTAGGGTAGAAAATCAGAGAGGCTGAAATTACGTATCAGTGATGCTATAACTGTGATAGCTGTTTTCCCCCAAGAGGTTTGTTTATTTACGAGAGGATTATTGTTCTACTTGGCCTGTTTTGAAGCCCAAAACTATTCAATCAGTTAAACCACTTTGGAGATTGGGCAGTGTGCTTTCTCTTCGTTACAGCAGAAATGATTAGAATATGAATTGCTTTTTTTCCTGTTATAATAAAAGTCTTTCATCCACTGGTCCCATTTTTTTTTTTTTTCTTATGGGGAAGTAAGCATCTTTATCTTCTATAGTTTTTATGTTAAAAAATTAGAAACTCTTAAGTGCTACTATAGATGTACAGGAAAACAAGGAGAAAGTGATGAAGTAATGGTGAAAGAGTAGTTAGACACGGATATGTCTTTGAAGGGCTGCAGCTGATTTAGGAAGAAAAGAGTCCATGTTGGTGAGTGTCTCTCCAGCCTGGCTGCTTTTCCCAGCTTCTCCACCGAGGATTGGGAGACTCCTTCAAACCAAGAGAAAATTTCCACTGACCTCAGTGGAGTCCTTGGCATTGCTCCAGGGCTGGAAGACATTGGGGAGAGTGTGTGTGGCAGCCTTGACTGAAAGCCTGGACACTGGTTTGGGAAGCTGGACAGACAGGTGGGATATCTTGTGTTTCTGAGTCATGGCATTGAATGTGAACTGGACACTGCTCCTCTGCTGAGTGCCTTGGTGACTTGGGTGTGGAGATCATGAGGAAAAGGCTGGCAGAGGAAAGGATGAGTGTGAAACCCCTTGGTTTTGGATCTGATTTGCATTTGATTTAGATACAAGGTTGTTCTCAGCTGTCAAAGTTTGGGCTGTTATTGGGCATCTTAAGGTGCTGGGGGAATTTAAAATAAATGATTTAATAAAGACACACCAGGTTTAGGCAGCTGACCACAAAGTTGGCAGTCTCTATTTTGCACAGGGGAGATCCCATTCTATGATAGATCTTCCTGGGATGGAATCCAGTCCTCCCCTTCTCTCCCCATGCTAATTTTGTTGGTCAGTTCAACCCTGTGTTTTCATCAATATAGTCCATCATTAATATACATACTTACATACCTGTAAATGCAAATATATAAACTAACTTCAGCTAGGCTGGAAAGATAAGCAGTTACCTTTAATAGAACTTCTCCCCATTGGATCTGCCTGAAAGCAGACAGCAGAGCTGCTTGTTTAGCCTAATTTAGTTTCCATTTAACCAGACCAGAGTGTCTATATTGCAAATGATGTGTGGCCACCATGGTAGTAAAGTCACTGTTTACTTAAACATGATTATGCATTGGTTTTACATTAGTATCTGCTTTTCTCCATTGTGGAAGTAGTCAAGGGAATCCTATTGTCTGCTAGCAAGGAAAAACATGGTTTTTATTCTATTCTGCTTATTGTGCAGTCATGTCAGCAGTAAAAAAAGGCTTTAAACATGACTTCTTTTATCAGCAAAGGCATCAATACAGCAACTTTCTGAAAGCATAATTTAGTTACATGTGTTGTGGGAGACTAACGTGAACCCTTTCGATGGGAATGCTTTTCAGTTAGTCAGGGACAGACAGCATGGACTTTATTTTTGAACAGGGTAAGATTAAAGGGATTTTGAGTGTACTTTGGAAATATAAGGGAGAAAGGTTCAGGCTTACAGCAGGACCTACAGAATTTCCGTGCTACAGAATAGAAATAAAGCATTGCTGCAGACAAGGTTTACCTTTGCTTCCAGTGGTGGAGTCATCAGAAAATCTCTGCTACTCAACTGGACCTAAACCTAATGATGTCAGTGGTGGATGACAAAGACAGTAGCTAGATGGATGTGTTGACTTCATGTGAGAGCTGCTGAAACCACTGAAATGGGAAGTCTTCACCAAAGAACTGCAAAGGCTAAACTCTGCCCTGAGATAAGCTGAAAGATTTTAAGAGGCTTTAAGAGGTGTTGGACAGACTTAGCCTTGGTGAAATTTTGCACTTGGTAAGTGAAGCATCCTCCAGCCAGCTGAAGGAGGCTCTGACGTGCACCATGATCTTTGCTACTCTTTCTTGGGTAGGGCATGCTGTTAAAGGAAATACAGCAGCACTGTTTGATGGCTTTTTCTGGCATGAAAATGAGAAGCTGACCTGAATTAATAATCAGGCACCATAGCAAAGTTACAGTTTGGCTGGAGTATCAGTACAAAGGGCTTGAAAAAAACCACTTCAAGTATAGTGTAAGAGTATTAGAACCACCACCATCATAGTTTTCAGGGGATTACCTCTGGGTTTTCTTTTCCCATTCATAAACACCGAGGAGGTTTCCCTATTCCCTGGCAAATACATGAGTCCTTTTCTGACTCCAAAGTTTCCCTACGGTCAGTCATTCACAGTCCCTCCATCACCAGTCAGAATAAATTTAATCACTTGTGACTACTATTTTATAGCATGCTCACAAAATCCTATCTTGAGTCAGAAGAGATGTCTATAAAACCTACTGAAATCCAGAATATTCATCACAAAATTGACAGTAAATTATTTCTCCCTTCTTGCTGATGACCTTGCTGTCCTTAGCACGTTGTTGGCCTGGTTGTACCTCACTAGCTCTCTGCAGAAGCGTTTTAATTTCCAAACCGATTCCAGGACTTCTCATAGTCATTAACGTGTAAATACATCTCATAAAGCACAGAAATGAACTCATAATTATAGCTTTTCTAGCCGTTAACACATGTGATAGTTAAGTCTGATTATGGTCTTTGCCTGTCCATGTTCATTGGCAGCACATTCCTGTGTGTCTCTGTATTTTGCCTGCTCTGAGCTGGACAGACTTGGGAGTCCATAAAGCTAAAATCTAATTAATTAAATGGCAGTACTAGTCCTTGCATTGGGCTTCACTGTGCAAGAGAACATTTATTTTCCCAGGTTTTAAGTGTTTTTAACCACTTATTGAAAATATCACCCTAGAAATATGAGTCCCTGACTTTGAGAGATGCCCTGGAGTTTAACAGCCCATTATTTTTCTATGGGCAATTTATTGCAGTCAGAAGTGATACAGTTCATGGAAAGCGGGTGGATGGATGGCTGAATCATTCCATCACCTGTCATGACTCATTCCCATCATTTCTGTCTCTTCATGAAGGGTGTATAAACATGTCTGCAGACTTAATAATGGCTGAGAGTCTCTCATTAAAATATTACCTTGGTTAGGGTCAGGAAAAATGGTTGTGTAGCCCAGTGACTACATACAGAAGAGAGGGGGGATTAAGATATTGCCTGCTTCATTCAGAGGAGGATGTCCTAATCAAAAGCATTCTGAGGGACTTGATCCTGGGCTCTTTTTCTTGAGCTTCTCACCTCTGCAGGCAGTTCCCCAGATATGATTCTTTTGAGTACTTCATAAAGTAGTGTGGTCTGGCCCTTGTGCAGTACCTTAGCATACACTTCATGTGTATTTTGTCCTTCCCTAAAAGACTTTTATAAGATGAGCTGTGCAAGCCCTTTTGTGGCTTCCTTAATCCTCCTGCAAAGTGTGCTCAGGGTTTGCCCAGCATCTTCCTCCTGGCAAGGGCATGCTCAACCCATGCTCCAAAGTGACCTGCTGTGAGCTGACCTGACCCAATGCCACGTGGCCACAGTTAACTTGAGCAGAATTTATTAGCTTGCATTTTCCAATTGCACAGCTTCTCTTTTGGAGCTGACGTGTGTCTGGCCAGGTTGGAAGATGGGCAAGTATCTCTGAAAAAAGGCTGTAGCCTTAATGTTTGTGTATCTTTCATAAAGAGCCATGTTGTGCTGTGGTGGTAGGTTTTTTTTGGAAGGAAGATAGTTTGGACCATGTACTCCAATGCCATCTCCAAGGGATGAAGGAAGAGAGAAAGAAAGAAAAATACCAGATAGACACATTAAATGCTGTTTAACACATGCTTAAATCTGTGCAAGTGAGGTTGTTATTGTTATTAATATCACAATAAAATTGCTTGCTGCAGTGCTTAAGAAATATAATCACAGATTAAGATTTCACTAAGGTAGGGATACCTCAAACAGACCACCACAAATACAGTGTATGCCCAAAGAAGTTTATAATCTGGATGTCACATACCCTCTAAGGTATCTCTAGGCTAAGAACAGCAGTGATTATCTCATGCACCTGTTGGATCTTCGGAAGAAACACAAGGCCAGTGGGGAAATAAGGTTCGTGGGTAACACAGCCACAGCTTAAAGAGAGGCTAGGGCTGAGTCACACACCTGGAGTGCAATCAAGCCTAACCAGGCTTGGGTTTGCCATCCCTTAGCCTCTGCTGGAGCTCACAAAACACAGGTGATCTCTGTCCAATGTCTTCTCCAGGTCTCTGCCTTGCAGACATCACCTCAGCAATTGTTGTTGGCTCTTCTTGAGCTGATTCTTCATCCCTGGCTGCACCGTGATGTGATGTAATCCTGCTAGTGCAGTCCCTTTATTGCACTAAGAGCATAATGCCCCATTATTCTAAAGACAAGGGTAGGGGGAAACAGCTGGTTTACTGATTAAGTAAATAAAAGCATGAGTGCAACCGTCCCTCCTCCAGCACACAGTAATCTGCCTATGCTCTGTGCATCGTCACCATCCACTCAGCCCTTTGCCCCTGAGTGCTGTGAAAGCGGGCAGCATTTGGATCTGGAAGGCTGCCCTTGCTGTTCTCACTCCGGTCCAAGTGGTTTTGTGAGTCAGGAGCTTTGCTTTCACACAGAAACCCATTTTCTGTCCTGCCTTTCCATTTGCTCATGCCCCTCTCTTGCCAAAGTAACCATGGCAAGGTCGGCGTGGGGGGGGGGGGGTGGGCAGAGAGGGGAGAGGTGATGTTGCCAATCTCTCATTAATTTCTAGATGTGGAATGATGGGGGAGATACATGTGAGAGTCTAATAATGAGCTGAGGTCCCAGGGATGGTGAGGAAGGCAAGCTGCTTTAACTAACAACTTAATTAGAATAAATTTGAGTCTAAGAACACCAGGCAAGTAAATCAATCAACCCTTGCAGGCGGGCTCATTAAAACTAGTAAAGTACAGACCAGAAAGGTCATTTTATTAAAAGGAATTAGGGTTTTCCAGCTAAATCCTTTGCTGCCCATAGGTGCCAGAAGAGAATTTGGATTCTGAGCTTGTCTGTTGTTGCAGTGGTAAAGGGCTGACCTTGCACAGCAAGGCATTCCTTTGGTCCTCGTGGCTGGGTTCTTGGCTGGCTGGTGCCAATGGGCAAGGCTGTATAAACACTGATGGACCTTTGCCAGTCTGGTCCAGCTGCTGTGGGTTGCCAACTGTCCTGTGAAGCACACTGAAACACGACCAGGGGTGAGCTTTCTCTTGCAAAATCCAAGTGAACTCTCTGTCTAAGCTGTTCTCCAGTCCTATGTCTTACAGGCAGACATCACCTCAGTAATTGTTGTTGGCTCTTCTTACAATGACTCTTCTCTGGCTGTGTGGGATGTCTCTTCTCCTGTCAGGTCTTAATATATCATAGCCCTCAAGCAGCATATTCTATCTTTGCCTTTCCTGGCTGCAGGACACAGTACTTTGGGAATCCATTTCACTAAACACAGTCAGAGGTTGATGGTGCAAGTGGTATAGCATCAGCACCACCCCCTGCTCTTACAGGTGAGTCTCCTACCAGTTGCCTCAGCAAAGGACTTTGGGCAATGCTGGCACTGATGAAGGTGGCTGAAGCCCACTGGTACACCACAAACGCCCCAGAGTACAATTTTATTACAAAGCAGCATTACAATAAGCAAATATAAATGCTACAAAGCATTCAGAGGCATCATTATACCAGGGCATTTGTACATCTTTCTGAAAGGACAACAGGTGCTGTTGCTCCACCTGCGAGCATCTCCAAATGTGAGGTCTGCAGTTGTGTGAAGTTTTCTCCCATGTAAGTATACAAGGAGACAAGGGCAATATGTGATTTTGCTTCCCAATTAATATTTTTCAGGAGGTTTTAGGGTTTGCCTCTTATGTTTCCCAAGTGTTTTCCATGGTTTTGGGAAAACCTAAATGTGTACTGGTGGTGGGTTGACAATGGCTGGACACCAGGTTCCCACCAAGCCACTCTATCATTTCCCTCCTCAGCTAGACAGGGAGAAGAGAAAGTAAGATGGAAAATAACTTGTTGATCAAGATAAAGGCAGGTTAATAAAGCAACAGCCATGTGCAGAAGCAAAGGAAAACAACAGATTTATTTTCTGCTTCCCGTCAGCAGGTGGTGTCCAGCCACTTCCTGGGAAGCAGGGCTTCAGTTGCTCCGGAAGACAAACGTCATAATAACGAATGCTCTCCTTCCTCCTCCTTTCTCTTGGCTTTTATTGCTGAGCATTCCATACAGTATGGAATGTTCCTTTGGTCCGCTGGTTCAGCTGTCCTGGCTGTGTCTCCTCCCAAATCTTGCTCACCCTCAGCGTACTGGTGTGGGGGGAGTGCTGGAGAGGCAGCCTTGCTGCTGTGGAGCACTCTTCAGCAGCAGCCAGAACACTGGTGTGTTACCAACATCTTTCTAGGTAGCAGTACAAAGCATAGCACTGTGGGGGCTGCTACAGGGAAAATCAACTCCATCACAGCCAGGCACAACACAGAACTAAAAGCCATCTTCAACCCTCCCATGATGGAGGCTATGTATAGTCACAGCCATTTAAGACCTGCGCTGGCTTCCACGAATGATGATTTTAAAGGGATTATCGGTGCCTTCAAGGTGTTAAATATAACACTACTAAACTGTTAGTAACCAAATAAACCCACAGGAGAGCTCCATGGGTTTATCAAACAAGTGAAATGAAACAAACCTGTTCTATCATCTCTTCTTACATAATGTACAGTGGCAACCAAGCACAGCCTTGGCTCCTGCACATAACTCACGCTGTTAGCCCAAGTGTGTGTGGTATTAAGAGCTATTTATAAAATCCACACAGGAATACAGCAGGCAAATCAGTCACTGGGTCAGAAGGTGGCAATGTCCGTGTGCTCCACAGTCTCTCGGTTCATGCCATCTCCTTCATACCCATGTGTTAGACTCATTGCTACTGCTCTCCCTGATGGCTCTTTAAAGGACAAAAGCACACAGATAAAACCCAACAAGATTGCTTTAGCATCATCCATGGTAAAAAGCCTTCATTCAAGTTCATCTCGGGGCTCTTTAAGATCACAGCATTGACTTTTCTCTCTGCTGTCATTCAGACTCTCTCTGAACAGGTTTCTGCTGCTTGCGCTCAACCAGAACCACTCAGTGTTGAGCCAGGCTCTGCCATTGGACATTACAAAGAGTAACAACATCATGACATCCCTGCAAGTTGTAAATCCTTTGTTGGCTTAAAATGTGCAGATAGCAACACAGCCTGTATTAGCAACATAAAAATATACACAACAGAATGAACTCTACAAATAACTGTCATTTCCCTAAACTGTTGTTTACGGTGCTTTAACTCAAGTATAGCTTATAATACAGCTTGTGTACCACTGAAATGTGGTACTTATATATGAGAAACTTACAGCCTTAAATGGATAAAACTCAGCTTCAGCCATGTTTAATATTTCTTGTGGAACAGAGGCTTCTATGAATACATTAGAATTAATGGTAAAATTAATTAACAGCTAAGAATGTAAGTCTCTAATCCTGCCACACCTCTGTGTGCACTGCTGAATTCAGGTTTGGTGGGATGACTACTCAGAATGGGAGTCCTAAACTTTCCTCACAGAGGTCATAATGTAAGGAAAAAAACCCGCAACTCCCCCTCCCCTGCAGCATGTTGTAGTTTACATTTGTACATTACAGAAATCAACCTTTGTAGAATTATGTTCTATGCAACATTAAGATGATAGGCAGCTTACAGTCTCTCTGAAGTGCATGTGAGTGTGAGCCGTCTAAAGACAGTATGCCTGGTACTTGGGGAATGCACTGGTTTGGGACCTGAGGTTCTAATATGATCCCCTAGAACATATCAGCCCAGTGCCATGGCTTCTCCTCTGCAAGACCCTTGTAGTCCTTTGCCTCTCCCATGCACTGAAGAAAACCATGGGAGAGAAGACAGAAGGCTGTACAGAGGCTGCTTATGCCTACTTGAACAGCCTGTGAGCTCTGCAGACTCTGCTCTTTAGTTCATGACTGCATGTAGGAATAACATTTGGTAATAGCAATGTTTATTACAATAATCAATGTATGACAAGATGACTGCCTGGGAGCTGAAATTGGACCTTACGTGAATTAGAAATAAGGTATGTTGTTATGGCAGAGGTGAAAATTAACCATTCCAGCAACTTGTGTTTTCTGCCCGCCCTCCAGTTAAGAAACTGTCAGTCTTGATAACTCAGTTTAATAGTTCTCTTAAAGGTCTCAGGCCCTCTACACTCCCGTAAATTCTCATCTTTCCTTAATTTGAAAGATTAAATGTTTGAACTTCAGATTCAAACACGTAAAAGATTAAACTGTCTCCCTTAAAACACCTTAAAACAGAGCTAGTGGAGCAATAACGAAAACAGTTGCTGAGGAAGGTGCCATAACTGTTAGTAAAGAATCTCCACATGTAGCACAGTGTGACCCTAAGCACGAAATTGCTTAAGATTCACCTTCCAGAGCAGAACTGGGTGCTCAAGCTGGAGAAAGAAGATACATCATTATGTAAGCAACTATTCCAGTAATATCTTCACATTGCTGCCTCCTGCTGCTCACTGCCACACTGGGAGAGGGTCAGCACTCATTGGGTTTGATAAGGAACCGAAGGAAAGGTGACACCTCAGATCTGGCTTTCACAAGATATGTCTGTGCTCCTGGAGTACTTCCCGTTTATTTTGCTCAGGTGTATCATTTACCAATCTTAAGGAAAAACCTGCAGAACTGTAGTAATTTTGTGCATCCTGGGAGATGGGAATAACTGGAAGCCAGTAAAGCATGGTACATTTCTCCTTAGACGTGTAAACACACTGAAGGTTTTTAACTTGCATTTGTAACACAGATGTGAGCAGCAGGAACAAATATATATTTAAATATGTGCTTTTATATTTCATAACTATATTTAAAAGGTGTTAAAGAACAACAAAGTTACAGGAGAAAATGATCCTGAGAAAGAAAAAGAAATAAGCCATTCACAGGAAGAGAACTACAACATAGGAGAAATCTAGCTGCTAAATTGTGTACTGCACAGTGAGGCAGCAAGTGGTGTGGTTTTACAGTCTAATCATATAAGTTTGACTCTGGTATTTTTGCCCCAGTTTCCTCATAAGTTAAGAGCTGCAAAGAAATAGTTCCAGTTAAGCTAAAAAGAACAGCGAAATGGGTGGTATTTCTAGAGGAGAGGTATTCTTCAGTCACTGGGAAGGTCTGAGAATTCTGCTTGCAACACTGTTGGCCATGGTTCCTCCCTCTTGTTTATAGTTTGAGTTTTCGAGTCACATACTGAATTATGCCAAGTGACAGAAGGGAAAATGTCTGTGTGGAGCAGAGTCATGCTCCCATAAGGAATTGGCTTCCTTGGCATATCAGTGTTTTCAGGCACTAGTGACCCTTTGAGTGAGAAATAGAGAGAAGAATGATGAGCCAGATTTCCAGACAGGCACCTTATTTACGCTCATAAGGAGTTATTTGTATTTCTCTCCTAACAGTTTGAACCTACTGTAACCTTCTTTAATAGTCTCACAAGTTTCTGCCCTCTTCAAGGGCTTGATTAGCAACCTTGCTTTCATCCTTTCTAGCAGGGATGTAGCCTCTGACTGGGTAGAATAGATTTTGGCCAGTGGTGAGGCATGCATGACAGTTACAAATTAATGGGGGAAAACCACGAGCTAGATGTAGGACAGACATATAATGCAGGATCTATGTGTGAGTATGGAGCAAGAAGGCGAGAAGCTGAGTGTGGTTACTAAAGGCTTCTGGCAGCATGTGTGTTTTAGGCTGTGATTACGGTTAGCGCTTTCATATGAAGCTTCTCTCTCACTTAAAATATGCAAGGCTGTGCACATGCCCCATTGCTTCTTAATATAGCAAACATCAGTAGAAATTGACTTGGCTCACACTTTAATCCAACTTTCTGGGTAAGGAGTAACTTATTCTGATGCCCCATTTGATCACTGATATAATTTATGTTGTTTTTATTCAAGTACATGTGCCAGAACCGTATTTTTTTGTAGAAGTGGAAAAGTTAGTCTGTTTTGTAGTACACGGGTTTATACTACTGCCCAGCTTCCCAGAAGGGGAGGGAAGTCCACATGAATAAATGTGTCTTACTGTAGTAGGCAAAATGGTTCACAGAGGGTTTGGTTGAGTTTGAAAACCTCCATGCAAAAGCTGGAGAGGCATGGCTGTTGTAAAAAGCTACAAAAAAAGGGCAAGAAGTAGATACAATTCTGTGGTTCAATAAACACACTTGCAAAGGGGTCAGTACAAGCAGTTCTAAAATCATCTGGGTTAAAGAACCAAAATGAGAACTGGAATTGCAATTAGCAGGATATACTAAATTATGGCAGAGTTCAGTGAATGCAGGCAGTCCAACTGATTTCAGCGCTTATTTTTACATGGCCAGGACACATAAGATAAAGCAATGGAAATTCCTCTCTATACACTGGAAAATGTTGATAGGTTATTTTTTTTAGTGTAATATTGATTTTTCTGAGCACAACCTTATGTAAAAAAGCCATCATCTCAAGAAACTCTGGCTGCATACACCAGTCAATGACACTTGGTCCCATTAGTGGGAAAATGGACATAACCACCTAGGGAGTCTCTCCTCAAGGAAGCAGAATAGCTATTGGAAGATAGGCTGAATAGAGTCTCATTACTTACTCAAACTAGTTAGAGATTTTGACCAACACTGTATTCTGTTTAACCACAGAAAAACTGCTCCAAGAGGATGTTCCCATTATGGGGAGGTACACAAGAAATACCATTGTTACCCGAATGCTGACAAGAGCCCGTAAAATCTCTGGTTTCACAGATCTCACCTCCTGGGTCACTCTGAAATGACCAAATAGTGAATTGAAGGACAAGATGGCTGAAAGAGTGAAATGCACATGGTCCAGAATACCTTAAAATACAATGAAATTTGGCTTAACAACAGTTTGTTTAAAAAAAACACCAGAAAACATTAAAAAAAAAATTGTAAAGGAAATTGGAAATGTAAATAACTTTGATTTAGGAAGTAGTAAGGACTTAATGGGCTTTGGAGTGTGACCAGTCTACTGGATCCTTAATGAAAATAGGAATTCAAAAGCCACTGGGAACTTTCTATACTCATATGATAGAGGAAAATATTCCATATTATACACCTATTGTATATTTGTTTTCATGAGGCCGATGAAGGTATCCAAGGATAGCTAATGCTATCCTAACTTGCATTCAGCCTTTTTGGTAAACAGATGGCACCATTTTTAGGGCTTCTGAATGCAACAGAACAGACATGTAGCCCACTGAAGATCATCCATGCAAGAAGGTTAGTACACAAGTTCTAGAAGAATGCAAGGTGGTCTTTCAAAACATTTTTCCTTTGATGTTGAATACTTCAACATGCAATGGGAAGTGGGTGTAAGTAGCTGAGACCAAGCCTGTTATGCAGTGAAGAAACGTTTTAAACAAGAAAAGATGAGGTCCACTCCCAAACTACCTTTCCCTCATGACAAAATATCCTCAACATTGTTTTTAAGACTTAATAGAGACTACTTGCCTGGACTTGCAGGCAAAGAAGCTCTCTTGTTGCTTCTTTTTAGGAAAAGAAATTGAGATGAGAATGGTTCCCTACACACACACACACACACACACACACACACACACAGAGTGTCAAGCCTCAAGCTGACATTGACGCCAGTTCAACTTGGCATTAAAGTGCCCTTGATTCCAGAGATGGGGCTAAGCACAGACAACATCACTGTACTGTTGCTGCAGGACAACCAGGCCAAGACATACACCTGTGGCACCTGTCTCCTGAATGTTAGCTGAGGTAGAGGAAACGTACATCATCTCCTGCAGATTCAGCCAGTCTTCTGAGCAGGGACTGGCTCTGAGGATTAAGATGAAATCCAGTCATTCTTAGAAATACCATCTATCTCCAAAAGATACTTATTCTTGGGAAAATAAGCAAACACACAAAGATTCTAACAAACAGAAGTATTATACAAAGGACCTTTAGGCTTGATGATCACTGACCTACCTGCCTGTAGAAGCTATCAGTCCTCTTGCAACTTTGGATGGATCAGCTATATAAGGTGCAGCCCACTGTACATCCATTCCAGAAAGCAAGAGGATCTGAGCTGTGAAGAGTTGCCATGTAGGAATGATTTGGGCTAAACTGCTTTGTGGCTAGATCAGTGTTCCCACCTGCAAGAAGTATACTGGGTTGGATGCCAGAAATAAGTCTGTTGCATGGGAAATGTGAGCCATGCTATTCAGCACAGTTTGTAAAAGTAGCAGCCATCTGCTGGGGTTTATAGCAGGCTGAGAAACACAGGATGTTTACTTTTATTCAGATGTGCAGTGGATGTGCCTTGTATAAGCAGACTTGGTACCATACTAATAAAACAACTGGGACGTTAAACTCAGGAGAAAAGCTTGTTTTATGTAGTAAACCAGAACTCGAGCAAGATACAAAACGTTACAAATATACATGCACTCACATATATACATGATCACTTAAGTAAAGGTCAGCAGAAAACAGGCCAGATAGAAATTCAGAACAAATACAGCACTAACTAACTCAGAGACTAAACTGGCTGCTTTCCAAGGTGCTCTATAGAAATCACTCCCAGAAGAAATAATCTACAAAAGATAAGGAAAGGTCCGGTTTCAAAATAAATCCACATGGCAAAATTATGAGCTGAGATTAATTTAGATAAACTTTCCAAAAGGGGATTTGGCATTACTGACAAAATTGAAATGTGGGTGTGTACAGCAAGAATCCAAGACCTTTGAAGATGAGACAAAGGCATTCCCTCGTGATTGACGGAGATCACCAAGACACTTGAGAGGGAAACTGAGTTCCGATGTCTATAACTATAGGAAATTGTCATCCGCAATGTGAATAACTTGATGCTGCTGCGAATGTTAACCACCAAAGAGGAAAAATTCCCATAAGAGTTCAGAGGATACAAGCAGAATTCTGCAAATGCTAAAAGAATGAATCCAGGAAGTAACCAAAGATGCAGACAGAGATGCTGGCAAACAGCATGAGCAACAGCTAAGGTTGTTTTTGCCAACAAAGGAAAAAGTTAAGTATAGTAAATCAAATAAAATTAAACATGTAGCAGCAGTAGATGCCCTATTTTTTTTCTGCAAATGTCTTTTACCTTTTTTTTTCCCCAGGAGGTAATGAGTATTTTTGTAAATCTCAGTTGAAAGCAGATTATCTTACTTGTACTTCTGACTAACTTGTTGAATCAGCAGGTAACATTTCAGAGGGCAAATATTTTTGCAACTAAAATAAAACAATGAATTCTGCATGCATGGCTTTCTGGTTGAAACATCATGTAGATGATCACCAGCAGAAACAATGCTAGATGGTAATTTTCTTGAAGAAAGAATTTGAATGGGATGATAGGCAACTGTACCATATGAAAGCTTTGGCATGCATATTTGTTATAATTCTGTCAGTTTGTTCAAAGCAAAAGTGGGGAACAGGAGGCAACTTAAATTGCTTACATATATATATATCAAAACAGTTTGCTAAGTGCAATGCCACCAGGAATTATGAAAAAAGTCTAAAGCATATTCACTGTTGTGTATTAGAATGGCAATGTGTAACTTCCTATAAAATCCCCCTGAAAATGGTGGGATCACATAGGGTAAAGCCTGAGGTGGGTTTCAGTGGGTGTGGAATTACATTTGATGCTATCAGAACAGTTTGAATGTCAAGGAATTAAATTCTGGGTCAAAACCAGTGTACTTTGGAAGAAAGTTTGGTAATTCAGAAAGGATGTTTTATGTAGAAGATGGAGAAAATCTATTTTGATATTTTCCAGGATGTAGCTTACGCAGTATTTTAAGATCCTACATGAAGCTCCAGTGAGTTTTCAAGAAAGGAACATAAGATCATAATATGAATTTGACCTAGGCATAAATCAGTGAAAAAGAAAAAAATCACATTTAAAAATTGTACTCAAGCAGGCATTGAACAGTGCTGCCCAGGAATATCTCACACTCAGGCTACAAGATGGTGATAAAATTTTAAGAACTAAGCTCTACAAAGATTATAGGACTAAAAAAAACCATCTCGACAGCCTATCATTAAAACCCAGTAACTGAATTTAATTATTCTAAATTCTTCTAAATTATTCTAAAACAAACTTGCAAGGAAGAGCTTGTTTGAAGGACTCTCATTAGCCGTTTATGCCCTAAAAGCTGTCAATATTAGAATTTCATTATTTAGTGTATTTTTCATGGACTTTAACACACAAAGTAGAGATGCACACCTATAGAATCACAGTTAAGAGACGGATCTGCTCAAAGGCAGGAGCTTTGTGTAGAAAGACACATACTGGAACCAAACATGACTCAGAAGTGCACAATTCCATTAAAATATTTATTTACTCAAGATGAATGAACACTCCATGAGATCTGATTATTTTTTATCTGCATCAGCTGAAATGGCTCAAGTGGGAGACACAATTTCTTTTAATGTACTAAATATAGCTTAAGATTAATTTTCCAGAGGTGTCAGCTGGTGCTACTTGGTGCCTTAGCAAATCATGGTTTTAACTCCTCCTTGCATCTTCTTAAAAAGGCAAATCTCAACTCTAGTTTTGATCTTCTCTTGTTCAAGTCTTGGCTATTGATTCTTTCTACAAACTCCTCCTGGACCCACCTGACACCAGATAATGTTGAAAATTCTCAAAGTGTGGGGACTGGATAATATGTCAAAGAAACCAGTTAATAATAATATTCCAAATCTTATCACAGCATAAAGTTAATAGTGGTGCATGTTTGTTTAGTGGCAAATAAGCTTCTAAACTTATTAATGTGTTATATATGTCATATATATTGCAGTTATGGTAGCCTCTTAAAGTACAAGAACATTTAACCTCCTTGGTGCTCTTGGGTTTTAAAAATTTTATTTCATTTTAAC
>JAVHNF010102447.1:0-11389 GCA_034783455.1 Micropsitta finschii | reverse complement strand
GATTCCTTTTGGGAAGGTCATTTTACCATCTCACCTGCCCATCATTGCCCCAAATTTGGAGTTTCTGATGGTTTCCTCCCAGTTTGGTAGTCCTGGTGCCAAGATGCTGGTAGGATGGTGTAATAAGCAAGTCCCCAGGTCCAAATCCTGACTTTCAGGAGTGTTCCAGTATCTCTGAGAGATGCTGGAGATGAGACAAGCTTGCAGCCTAAGGCTGGTGTGTCCACACCAACCTAACCATTCACTGCCTACCCTGTATGTCCTCTTCTCCCTCTGAGCTGAGCATCACTGGGGGCTCATGCACATCGCTATGGTCAGTGGAGTCTGCTTCCTATTCTACTCTGTACATACCTGTAGCTGCATCGTGAAAGGAGCAGACAGAACTCCTTCTTCCAACCCCATTGATACCTTTTATTTAATGTGGGCACACAGCATCTGTTCTGTGCCCTGCTTTTTAAGCTGCTTTCTTTTTGTTCTTGCAAGATCTTGCATTGGAGAAAAACCCCAATCTTTTGGGTAGCAGCTTTATTCATTTTAGAAGAGCCAGTACTGTGTTCTTAGTGGGATTTGTGTCATGGTACAGATGTACAGATACAGAGTTGCTTCAGGATTTAAGAAAGGCATGGGGGCAAGTACAACCACAAATTGTCAAAAATCTCTGAAAGATTTGTGACAAATGCTGTTAAACTTGGTGTTTATAATTTATCGGTTTTATTTTTTTACCATGTACTTCTTAGTTGTCCTTTTGCCAGTAACTCAGCAAAATACCACCCATAATATTGTTGGGGCCATAATCCCAACGCGCTTTGAAAACTGCTGTTATCTTTAGTGTGCTCCCTTGGAGCCAGAGATGCTTCTGAGATCAGTTTTGAAGCTATACCTTTGGCTTTTAGCTGTTTACCCCTGGACTTTGCAGTCAGATACCTATTAAGATCATGTTGGAGTGTAGCATTCATCAGCATAAGACTGCAGTTAGTGTTACCAGTCAAAAATGGGGTTTTCAATGACACTGCATGTGTAAACCCCATTATGTTGAGCAGCAGTGAGCGTCTGATGGGCTTTCCTCCCCTGCAGCATTGGAACAACTGCAGGCATTCTTATTATAGCATTATCTTAATATACAGTGTAATATACAGGGTGGTTTTCTGCCTGTGAACATCAGTACGCAGCATGGCTTGGGTTAGCAGCAACACAGGCATTGCATTGTAATGGGTGTTGTGATAGAGCTCATGGATGTGCTAACCCTGTTATTCAGTCATGGAAATAGCCTTGCTCTGCTCTAATTATGCTGCATGATGTCAAAAAGACACTCTTCGGCTGTTACCAAATTCACAATAATTATTGGAAGAAAACAAGCAGAGCCTGATTAGTTAGGAGCTGACATGGAGAGAGAGTAACAAGGAAGAGGTGCAGGCATATTTTCTACTTGCTTGCTTAGAAGAGGGAAATTCTTTTTGATTAGTATTATGTGAAGCCTTTTCTCTTTATGATCATATTTCAGAATAGCAGTTGGGAGGCAAAAACATTGGATAGTTGGTGTCCCCATTTGGAACTGAAGTCCATTTAAAGGAGACCCTGGAGTACATGGCAATACTTGGTACCTTAATCTAGTAGCAGCTCCATAGCTATACTGGATCTCCTTCATGATCTTTAAAGGATCTTCCTGGATTTATTGTGCTCATGAGTTTATTCATGCTCTGTTTCTTGGGTTAGACTGACTGGGAACAGAGGAATATGGTCCTACAGATGCTGTGTTTGGCCTTATCTGCCAGCAGATCAAGAAGAACCTGCCTATCAGCATGTCTGAGCAGCCCAGGTATTGGCTTGTTGCCTCAAAAATGTGTTTGGGGAAAGGAAAGCTTCAGACTGTTCTGCCTAGCTAGGCAAACTTTGGCTTTTGGTTGCTTTTTCCAAGGTTTAAAAGAGTCTGAATTACTTTAAGTAGACAGAAGCTTGAGGGTTTTTCCTTTTCCCTGTCAGTATGTACCCCACAGCCCACCCCAAGTGCTGTGTGGTCTGGAAGAAACAACCTGATGTGCAAAAAGCTCCTTTTCTGCTGATTCAGTGTTCAAATGTGGGACAAGGCAGACTGATGTGTGTGATAGATGCAGTCCCTTGGTGAAGTTACTCGAAACTTGAAGTGGCAAGAAAGTGCAGAGGTCTCCTAGCTGGAAAGCAAGACTTTTCTCTCCTCTGAAACCTGCTTTAACAAGCAGGTATAAGGCTAAGGAAAGGAGAGGGGGAGAAGCCCCACTAAATTTCTAAATGTGGTGTTCTTCCTGATTTAAGACTTACTAATTTTGAGGCCTTTTTCTTTACAAACAGCTTTGCAAAGTGTTGGGGTTTTGTTTGGTTGATTGGTTGGTTGGTTTTGGGGTTTTTTTGCTTAAGACCTTGCTACTTTGTGCAGTAGTGTTTTAGCTCTGAGTCATAATGCACTGAATATTTCTAAAATCAATATTTATCTGTAACACTTGATTAAAACCTGATGGATTGAAAAGGGGGGAGGAGAGGGGAAGAGAGAAGGAAAAAAAAAACTTTTCACATTTGTTTTTAATTTGTTCCCAGATAATTTGATTCCTGGGATCATGGACTGAGGAGAAAAAATCTGCCCAACAGCTGAGTCCACCTTTAACAAAAGCCAGAACTTAGACCCAAGTTAAACATTAAACTGGCTGGTTTAAGGCACAAAGACCTGCTAATGGTGGTAATGCCCAAATCACATTGTATGCTTGGATTTGTTAGGTAAACTAATGGAGCTGCTTCCAGCGATTTTCATACTGTGAGAAATCACTGCAAGGTTTTAAAAAACAATACTTTAATATATATATGTATATATACACATGCTATATATATATAATATATATATATATCATATATATAAAATATAAATATATTTAGTATAATATATATGAAATACGATCTTGAAGGTCTTTTCCAACCTGGTTGATTCCATGACTCGACATGTTATATATATAATATATGCATAATACAGCAGTTATCTGTTGGGTTTCATATCACAAGAGTTTCCATGAGTTTCCATTTTTTTTAATAAGGTGACTTCAGGTAATGTTCATGTGAGTGTTCCAACATGTGACTTTGTCACCTATTTGCTGTAAATAAATGGTGAGCATTTAAAATTCCTCTGCAGAGACAGGCATATACAAATGAGAAGTTTCTCAGCGGTATTTTCCTACTCCTTTTATTATTGTTTTCCCATTTATTTGCCTGGGTTTGAACATTTGAAAACACTGTGTGCTTTGAAACATTCTTCATATGTCTAGAAATAGCAACCATTGTACACTAATTTCTTTTTTTCTTTCACTTGTTTGTATGGAAAAGGAAAAGAAACATTGGGAATCATATTTGTGTAGCACATTACAAAGACTTGCAACAAACACGTTTTGAAAACATGCTGGTAAGTTTCCATAATTAGCTTAATATATACCATAAAAATGAACAGTGGACCATGAGGAGGTACTACAATATGCCTGTATAATACTGCATCCATAAGAATGCTTCAGAGCTCCTAAATAAATAGCCCAGTCAGGTTAAAAATGCATGACTACAATTGCGTGTTATGCATATTGCAAAATAATGTGGTATAATAAAGGTTTTTAGAGAAACAAAGATTTAGTAAAAATATTTAGTAAAAATATTTAATAAAAAAGCAAAAGGCTTTCCTAAACAACTGGCTGAATCAAGTACTATTCCATACCCTTAGATACCCCAAACCCAAATATTTTTGCCATCCTGGTGCAAATTACTTTTATATATAGAATCATATAATGGTTTGAGTTGGAAAAGGACCTGTTACTGATGCATTTGATTGAATACTTTGTAACCAGCAGAAAAGCTCTGCTTGCAGTTCCTGATACCGAACACAGACATTGACTTCAGCACACAAGGTAGGGCTTACAAGAATAATTTGCCAACCACAGGGAGTTTCTTCATCTGTTATTGGAGGCAGTGAATCAGACAGGAGGTATTTGGGGATGTTTCCAGTTGTCTCCTTCACCAGGAAGATTTGTTAGGGGAGTTAGGGACTTCTTTGCTGCGGTTCTGTTTATTTACAGGGCATGAATCTGGTGTTCCCAGATGCTGCAGGAATTAGTGCAGTAGGAAACAGCTATGAAACAGCAGTTTTGCAGTGCCAGGCATGCATTTTCACTTTGTTACTTCACCGGATAATCAGTCCTAACTAGCTCTCAAGGTCTTGCTGATGCTGTAATTTCAAGCTCTGCCAGGAGAGGTCTGCGCTGCCTGTTCTCCGTTCCTGCGTTGTGTTAGCTCTAGCACTGATCCAAGCGTTTGGTTGATTGCATGATGATCTGCGTCGTGGAAACGATCCAGGCTGGAACTGATGCATCAAAGTATAACCTTATATTTGCTGAAAGTTCTATGCAGTGAATTAGGGCGTTCATCACAGCCCTCCCATTAAAAGAAACTTAGTTATTGTGCTTGATAAGTTGGTTGTCAGCTGAATTGCAGTAACAGTGTAGCATCTACCCTTGTGATTGTGGAGTGGCTTGCAACCTGTTTGCTGCTCAGTCTTTACTTGTAGATAAGCAAACTAGAACCATAGGGCAGCAAAGCAGGTGGAGTTAATCCTAGTTCCTTGAAGTCATTGGATCTTTAAAAGTATCTTCCTGTTATGGAAAATGCTTTCTTGTAACAGGAGCTAAGAGACCCAATGTCTGGTTTGTGCAAAGTGTGGGTTGGTTGGGGGTTTATTCCCTTTTCTTCTTCCAGGCAGCCAGGGAAATCACTCCTGTGTACTCAGAGTTTTTCACTGAGACGGTTTTCATTGAGGTGGTTTTTGGCTCTGGTTTTTTTCACGAGGTGTTCCAGCATGTTTTTCTGTTCAGGTCTGTGACACTGTTGGGGTAGGAAATGCACATCCCACTGCTCTGAAGATAAAACTTAGAGTATGAATGGTGAAAAATAGGGACACATGGTACTGATTTTGAGTGACTCGTTCATTGCTGCTACCAAGAGTGTTTTACAGGCTTGGAATAAAAAAAAAAAAACAACAAACAAAACCATAAAACCAAACCCAAACAAATGAAGACTTTATAACCAGTATAACGGTAGTCAGTATATCTGTTCTTCATTTCATCCTATTGAGACTGAATCAGCAAGTGCAAGAGGAGAGTGAAATTGCAATCCTTGTATTCTTCCTGGGTTTCTCTGTCCTGTTTGGCAAATACTTGACTCTTAGGCTTTGGCTTTTAACTCCCATTGAAGGAGAAGGACATAAGCTTTGCATTTTCAATGTGATGCAGAAGATGCTTCTCAAATTAGTAGCGTGGTTATATTAGTTAGTAATTTAAAGGATCTGTGTTGATGCAGGCTGGATGATATTTCATGTGTTGATATGGGTTGGACAGGGTTTGGAGCAATCTGGTCTAGTGGAAGGTGCCCTGCCCATGGCAGAGGGCTGGAACTAAATGAGCTTTAAGATCCCTTCCAACCCAAATCAGTCTGTGATTCTCTGACATACAATGATGGGGAGGGTTGCATAGCTCAGGAGAGGGTGGTAGAGGGGGAATGGCTCTAAATCATGTTTTATTTCAACAATATTTTGCCAGCAGACAGATGACTTAAACGTTTATCATTTCCATCTGCTTCCTTAAGGCTGGGGATAGGAATCTTGATAGCCTGGTGACCACAGCTCTGAAGGACTAGGGCCCTTCTCCTTGTCCTCTCTCCTTTCCATCTGTCAGTAGCAGTGAAAAAAAACAGTGGCTCCTGGGCAAGGCCCAGGATGAGCTTTCCCTGAGCTTCTGGGGACTGAATACTGTTGTGCAGACATTGCCATCTACATCAGTGATTCACTCCCATGTCTGAGGTGTTTGTTACTAGCTTAGTGCTTTAATTGAAAAAACACCACCAAAAAATCCCCCCCATACGTGGTGGTTTGTAGGACTGTGGAGGATTGGCATGGGTCATGCCAATGAATCAAGCACAATGAATCTACTCCTACTTACTGACAGGCTGAATTGAGATGCAGGTTTTTCCAGTATACCTTTGAGTAGGGGTGAACATTAATATTTGGTTATTTAATAGGTAAAGTTCTGTTACTTAGTAGTTTTTACTTTATTTCTTTGGAATATAAATGTCACATTAAGAAAAAAGTATTATATGAAGAACAAGAAATGTTCATAAGAAATTCATAAGCAGAAGTTCCTAATCAAACGTGTTTCCTTCTTTTTGGTAACCTAGCATGAGAAGATTCTGTAAGTTTTCTGGTGGTTTTGGATAAACTGTGGGGAGCAGTACTTAATGTAGATTAAAGAGACATTTTTGACAGCTTTGTGTGCTTAGGTTTCAAGTAATACATTTTCAAATAAATCCCAACAATTTTTTGCATGAGTGATTAAAATCAGTGTAGTGGCCTTGTTTAACCTGTGAGATGGAATTTACTAGGATTGGTAGGTTTTTAGAATCACAGAATCCCAGACTGGTTTGGGTTGGAAGGGACCTTAAAGCTCATCCAGTTCCAACCCCCTGCCACAGGTAGGGACACCTTCCACTAGACCAGGTTGCTCCAAGCCCCGTCCAACCTGGCCTGGAACCCTGCCAGGGATGGGGCAGCCACAGCTTCTCTGGGCAGCCAGCTCCAGCTTGCTACCTGCTACAAAGCACCCAGGAACAGGCAGTCCAGCCTCCTCTGGGAGATGGAGACTTAAAAGGGGACTCACAGCCATATAGAGGACACCGCTTTCTTGGTCTCACTGGTTAAGACTCCTCCACCATGTCTAGTAGAGGATGCAGACATGGGCTCTGCCACTGCCTCACCAGAGCTTCTCTTTCAAGTCACATCCCTGCATTTCCCATTTGCAAAGTGTTTTGAGATCCACAGACTAAAAGGTCAGGGACGAGGAGAAGAGGATGGCTTTACTTGCTTGCACAACTTCGAGAGGGTCATCCACACAAACAGAGAGTGAAAGCATCCACATGGACAGCTTGGAACTACGTAGGGACTTCTAATGTAAAGCAGTTCAGCTGTCTAAAAATAACAATTAAAAAAGAGAACTAATGTAAATCAAAAGCTATTTCCAGCCTGCTGCAGCATGGGTACTGTGTTCCCCTATAACAACTTAGAGGCACCAAATGTAGGTATCCTCCAAAGCAACCTAGCAAGCAGCATCCCTGAGAAGAACTACAGCTCCCAGGAGCCTGCAGCCCAGGCAGTGCCTGTGGAGGGATCAGGCGCTGGACAGCCAGGCAGGTGTACAGGCAGGGAGGCAGCATTGGCTGGGGATCCCCTCCAACCATAACCTGAGGTGTTTTAGGGCTGCTGTGTCCTACCCCAAAGCCCCTTCTCTCACTGACCCAGTTCCTCTGTCTCTCCTCCCTCTCTGTAGTTTTTACATCACTGACACAGACTTCCTGTGAGTCAGCACCAGCAGATGTGAATGAAGTAGCTGAAGGTGAAGAAGAGCTCAAAGTAGGTAGAAATAAGAAAATCTGGTCAATGACACTTGGATACTTCCAGAACTGCATGCTGCTGAGGGAGATGGGAGACAGGTCAGTACATGGCTGAGATGGGATGTCTGGGCCAGGGTGGGATGCTGAGGACTGAACTCCTTCATGGTGTCTGCATGTGTCCCACAGCATCCCAGGGCAGCAGTAGTATACTTCTGGAAGTTGGGGTCACTGCTGCAAAGCCAGAGTGTTTGTCAAGGTTGTCTGTGAGGGAGTAAACTGTCCCAGCTGGGATAAATTGCTTCTCTTGTCTTTCTCAGCCTGAATCCTGCCTGAGAGACCTAGCTTGTTCCCCTGGATGGAGGTAACCAGTGAGGTGAGAGGTATGGCTAGTCCAGGAGCAGGCAGCTTGGCTAAACATAGGGAGCAGGAACACCAGCACAACACGGGAAGGGGCATCCATCCTTTAAAATCTGTCTAAAATTGATGCTTCTGGGACATCTGTGCAACAAGTGCTTTGAGGAGTGATGGAGGCACAGGTGGGAATGAGTTAATACACAGCCTGCCTGTGCCTGTGTGTGTGCTGGAGGGGCGAGGGGGGGGTAGGGTGTTATCGCCAGTAAAAGGAGCAGAGCAACAGTAGAGGAGCTGCTCCTGTTCATGTGCTTCACAAGCATAACTCAAGCAGCTGTGCTGACATGCAGCCATCACTGGGAAAAACAGCCCAGCACATGGAATCGTATCTGGGCCCTGAGAAGTTGATGACCACAGAGTAAAAGCAACCTCCATTTCTCAGCCTAACTGAAAGGTCCACAGAGAACATCTAACCCAACACCTATCCTTTCTGTTGGTGAGAAAAGAGCAGATGTACTGCAAATGGCCCTGGATGGATGCCTGTTGGGATGCATCAGGCTGCTGAGCCTGATGGATCAGGGCTCCCTTTGCCCAGGTGAGGGGTTGGGCAGAGGCTTCTCAGGGCACCTTGGGGCACTTGGGAAAAGGAGCAGGGGAGGAGAGAGTTTTAGTTGGCTTCT
Source organism: Micropsitta finschii (assembly GCA_034783455.1). Lineage (NCBI taxonomy): Eukaryota > Metazoa > Chordata > Aves > Psittaciformes > Psittacidae > Micropsitta > Micropsitta finschii. The sequence continues at coordinate 2,924 of JAVHNF010102447.1, read as the reverse complement.
CCATCCACCCAGGAGCTGCCCAGGTAAGTTCCTGGGACAGTTTGGTACTGTTTCTCCCATGAAGGAAGTCTATGGCAAATGCGTTCTTCAGCCTGGACTTCTGATGCAATTGGGTTAATAATGCTGGTGGTGGTGGTGTGGCTGCACCCTTCATGGGTCACATTTAACAACCTGCAAATTGAATCTGGCATCAAGGCAAAGCTGGATCTTTGGTAGTTCAACTGCGGGAAAAAGGGCAGGAGGAGGAGTTGATTCCTTGCTGTCCTGGACACCAGGATGACATCTGTGTCCATTCAGGTTTTTTTCCTGGCCACCAGCCCCAGCAGCCTTGCACAGCCTATGATGTCTGCCTTGGTGCTGCACAGAGAAATGAGGACATTGGTGTGAGATTCATTTCTGCCTCCAGCCTGTCTGGCTGCAGCCGTGACCCAGATGTCATTGTCCTATCACCGAGTTGGATTTGACACAAAGTCCCTATAGAAATAGATGTGCACCTGCTGAGGACATGAACCCCGTGGGGTTTGCACAGCCAGATGAGCCTTAGACAATGCTCGGGCAGTTCTGTTCCACAGATGTGATATTTCAGTGCTGGGAGTGCAATGTGAGACATCCCAGAGACAAGCAGCTGTTTGCTCATCCTTAACACCCTTGTGATCCCAGAAGGTCCCTCTCTGCCAGTGCACTGAAAGAGGCACAGATGATCTTGGTTATTACTCTGCATGGGATGTTTCTGGCCCTGGCCCCTGGTACTGGTCTGGCCATCCTGACTCATGACCCCAGGAATGCTCCAGAAATGGGTCTATGTGTGCCCACCACCAAGGGGGATTTACTTCTGGAAGTGCTGATGACTGTGAATTGGTCCCTGATGGTTGTGACCACCAGCCATTAACACCTCTCTGAAGGAAACCTGGTGTTGGTTCCTGCTCAGAGATCAGCTCGGCACAAGGAGTCACCATACCACCAGTTTCTTGTAACGAGTACCTGGAGATGTGGAGAACCTCCAGCCTGTGCCAGGCAGTTCCAGCAATGACCTTCAGTCCCTTCCTAGATTTTACAGTCTCTTGGCCTTTGGTTTTGCTGGAATTAACTAAGCTTGGCTGGGCTTTTATTTACAGTTTTCTTTTTCACCATGACTGCTTGCTATACTAAAAGCAGTTGGTCTGTTGCTTTTTTTTTCCTCTTGGCCTTGACAGTAACACCTGCCTCGGTTTCTTCTCAGGTTCAGCCTCCATGAAGGAAAACATAAGCTTTCATCTAAAGAAGAGTAACTCAGACCAGCATAGAAGCTTTCCCATCCATGTTTGCTACCTCCCAGCAGCCCTGGCAGGCAGGGAAAGCTGGTAGCAACAGCAGGAGGACTCCCAGCAATGCCCGTCCTAGTGAACACCACCCAGGCCCCACCTCTGAAGAAGTAGGTGGTGGAACAGCCAGCCGTGATGATGCACGGCTGTTGGAGGTAGAGGATTTTCTCAGCTACACTCAGGAGAAGTTGTACGCTTGCATGAGTTGTGGGTACAGTTTTAACCACAAGGGCACCCTGGCAACCCACCAGAGATACTGTAAGAAGGAGATAGAGGCTGAAGGCTGTGAGAACGAGGGCAATGCTGACTGGGCTCCAGAGCTGCATGACTGAGAAGGCATCAAAGCTGGAGGGGAGGCCAGTGGGAAAGACCATACCAAGCACAGCATAGTTATCCTGAGAGAAGGAAGAAGCCTCATGCCTGCACTGAGTGCAGGAAGAGCTTCAAGGTGAAGGTGGACCTCACCAAGCACCTCTGGAATCACAAAGGAGAGAGACCATTCTCCTGCACTGACTGCAAAAGATTCATCACCAAATCAAGGAGCACCAGAGGATCCACATGAGTCAGCAGAAGTACAAGTGCCTGGACTGTGGGAAGAACTTCAGCCAGAATTTGCAGCTCATTGTGCACCATTAGATCCACACAGGTGAGATGACCATGAGCTCCTACAGGTCCCATGGTAGAAAGGATTAAGCACTCAACAAGGGAAGGACTGATGCATGCTCGCTTAGGAATACTGCGTCTGCCCCTGAAGTCCACAGTCCTGGTGGAGCTGCTGTCCTGGGAACATCTCACAGTGTCTGGTGGGAGCCTGGAGTGGAAAACCTGGGAGGATCTGGACTTTGGCACAGAGCAATCTTAAACCTCAGTCAAAACTGGCTGACACAATGGGACATTTGGAGATGAGGGACGGATATAAGTACTTACTTTGGCTTCTTCTTTATATCTTATATAAGAGTCCTGATTTCAAGAGGGTTGGGTTGGGGTTTTTTTGCTAACAAGAGGGATGAGATGCTTTTTAAAGTAAGTAAATGAAATCTGTGATTTCAGATATGTGATTCCAAGAGCTGGAGTTTTAAGGAAAAAGAAAAGTACCAAAAATCTCACCATAGTAAGGCTTTCCATCATCAACTTCCCAGCAGGAGTAGGAGCAAGCCATTGTTGGTCCCTAGCCTTCCAGCATCTGATGCCAGCACTGGCTGTCCTGCAGTCATGTGGGGCAGTGCGGGGTCTGCTACCATGGACAAATTGCAGCCAGAGGGAAGGGAGGATGCTGTTCTGCTGACAGGCAGCATACACAACAAAGTGACCACAGACTAGCTGTATAATATGCAGTTTATTAAACAAGCACACTGAAGTAAATAAGCACATGAAAGCAAACAAGCACACTAACACAAAATGGGTATGTATCTATATATATAGCAAACAAGTACACTGAAGCAAATTAGAGATCTATATATATAAAGTACAGAGGAAAATTAGCAATTCATCAAATCATTACAGCATAGAGAGAACAGAGATTAAGAAGAAATACATCACCAGTTACCATTGAATCACCATCCACACCCACATTTCCAGCTCAGAAGCCCTATTGCAGCTGATGCCAGGAGTCTCAGGTAATTG
>JAVHNF010102445.1:26462-41595 GCA_034783455.1 Micropsitta finschii | reverse complement strand
TGTGTGAATTTGAAATCAGTTCCTAAATTATATCAGTTTAGAGACTATGGGAAAGTTGGCATAAGAATGTCTGTATTTTCATATCTTTGAAAATGTGTTCAGATAAAGTTCCTATTTTGAATTTTTTTTTGACAGCTTTGTAACTGGAAGGTGAATAATGGGCTGTAATATGGGGCTTTTATTTATTATAGCGTTCCAAGAAAGGAGCAGGGGAATTTGATGAGTTCGTCAACGATGACAGTGATGAAGATTTGCCCATATCTAGAAAGAAAAAGAAGAGGAAGGGCAGTGGAAGTGAACAAGATGGGGAAGAGGAGGAGAGTGAGAGGAAGAAGAAGAAGAGGAGGAGGTAACTGATGCCTCAGACTTCTCTGAGGAAAAACTGAGTAATACGTGATAAACTGGACATTTCATGAGACTGTGTTTCTGTATGTGTTAGGGTTTTCTGTGACACCTTAAATCCTATAAAATATGTTTCTGTTTAAGACCCCAGAAGGCAGATGAGGGGAGTGATGATGAAGAACATGAAAATGGTCCAAGACCTAAAAAACGACGTCCACCCAAAGCAGAGAAAAAGAAGGCTGTAAGTTAAACCCTGACTGCATCACTTTCTAAGTATGCATTTGAAATTCAGCATTACTCTTGTTAAGAGATTTATTTAATGTTGAAAATTACAAAACTTTTTGTTGTAACTGCCTTTGAGCTTATTTTTATCCTCCTTCACTGCTGCTATTGCAGCTCCAGGGATGAAAAGGATATTTCTGAAGCCATCTAGAATTAAGTGATTGTAAATGGAAAATTCTTACAAGCATCTTTGGTTTTCTGAGTCTGTTTCTACATTTGGGCTATACTTTAACCGTCCACATGAACAAGCAACCCTTTTTTTTTCCCCTCCTCTACAGCCCAAACCAGAACGTCTGCCTCCTTCAATGAAAGGGAAGATCAAATCAAAAGCCATCATTTCATCAAGTGATGATTCTTCTGATGAGGATAAACTCAAAATTGCTGATGAGGGGTGAGAACCTTAATTAACTTTGTACTGAAGTTTCAATGCATGCTTTCAGGAGGAGCTGCAATATTAGTAAGGCAATGCAAAGGTTATGAGAAGCTTCTCATTGTAGTCAGAGCATCCTTTCCATTGCAGATTAATTCCACTCGTTCTTCCCATTCAGATAACACTAGCATTACTAAAATCCAGGTGTCTCATTTTGTTTTTAAGCTAAAGATAACATCTTTTAATGCTTTTTGTCCTTTTTTTTTTTTTCCCCCCCTACAGACGTGCTAGGAATAGCAACAGTGATTCAGATGATGGGGAACAGCAGCACAATAAGCGCATTGTTTCTGATAGTGATTCCGATAACAGAAACAAATCTGGTAGTGAGGCGGGTAGTCCAAGAAGGTCCAGTGTCCACCCATCTGAGGAAGACTCTGACAGTGACAGATCGGCCGGAAAAAGGAGGCAGTCAGATTCGGAGCAGTCTGACAATGAGTCTGTGCAGTCGGGGAGAAGTCGTTCTGGTGGTTCAGAAAATGAATCTCGCCCAGCTTCTCGCAGTGCTGATTCAGACAGAGATTCTGAGAGAGGATCTGACAACGAGGGTTCTGGCAGAGGATCTGGTAACGAATCTGAACCGGAAGGATCCAATGATGAGGGGTCTGAAGGTGGTTCAGATGACAGTGATTAGATCTGCATTAGAGACCATCTTTTAAAAATGTTCCTGTAAATATATTTCAGTTGTAGGGGGAAATCTGATTTTTATATTTGAAAACTGTGATTTAAAAACCTTTAATGTTTTAGTAGACTGTTGTGAGACCTTCCTGTGGTTCTTTCTATTAGCAACTGATGGATGTTTCTAAGTTGGCTTATGGTATATTCTTAAATTAAAACTGCTGTAAGTGAACAGAATCCGTGTACTATAATCAGCACACCAAGGACGGAATGCATGTAAAAACTATGGAACGTAACATCTCTGCTTAAGTGGTTCCAGTGTGATTAGAACTGTGTGTTCTGTGCTTATACATGCATAGATGGATCTTTAAATCTTACCAAATGGAACAAAGAGCTGTGATATTTTTCTTTTTCCTCATTCTGATTAAAGGTCAGTAGGGAGGTTTTTCTTACTTTCTATTATAGAATACAGTTGCCATGATGCAGCTCCTCGTGTTTCCAAGAATTTGTTCTTTTCCTTCTGTTTTTGTATTAAATCAGTTGAGAAGATGTAGATACTAGAGAAATTCTGTAAAGTAATGATGTCGATGGAGTATTTAAATTGGCAAGAAAAAAACCCAAACAACCCAGATTTAGAGAGTATTACTTGAGAAGGGTAATGCTGCCAGTATCACAATAAACTGTTCCTGTTTATTTACTTTGATTGATTTATTTTTATTTTAAAATGTTAAATTTGACAAAAGAATCTGTTTTGAGGAAGTGATTTTAGCTTTATTTTAGCTTAATTACGTGGCTTTTAGAATTAAGTACTTTCATGTAATGTGTACAGGAACAGTAGTGGCAAATGGTTGTGTTGTAGACTGAAGTGAATCTGATTTCTCCCTACATCTATGAAGAAGTCAGCATTTTGTGCCAGTTCTAACATTTTTTTTTTCAATTCTTTTCATTGGTCAAGTCCTATGTTAAGCATTTGCTAAGAGAATATTATGTAGATCTGAGCAGTGGTTTCTACTGTTTTTAATGGACTGTACAGCTGCAACTCTGTTGCTCTGTTTTTAGAAGGTCTAGATTGTCTGTGCTGATAGTTCACTTGAAGTACGAACTGAAAGCTAAGTTTCCCATGGCGCTATTTCTAGTCTGCTGTGAGCATTAGCTGTTCTTACTGTGTAAGGGAGTTTTTCATGTTTTTATGGGCTGCTGGTAACCATAGCAGACAAAGCAGAATGTAGAACAGCTGAGATGTCTCTCTTCATGGCTCACTTTGGTATCAAGTTTCTGTATGTGGTGTTACCAGAAACTTAGATGCTTGGTAACATCAGAGTAGAAGAACAGCTATTGTGCTTGTCATGAATGTTAACTCAATCTTCTTGCTGATATCTATCTTGCTGATAGTCATTTAGGTGGAAGACTTGTGACAGTCTAAGACTGGAAGCTAGATAACTTTGAAAACATGCACCTGAGGAAAATTTGTGGCCCTTGTAGGAAGTGATTCTGCTGTCAAGAGAATTATGACAGAAGTGCTCACCTTTTTCAGAATCACAAAGAAGCAGTGGATAAATGAGGTACGTAAGCTTGATGTGCCACTACTTACAAAACTATGAATAAGTGTGAGGAAATCAGTACAACTAAGGAGAATTAATACATGCAAGGTGAAACAAATGGAGCAGTGGCAAGTATGAGAGTAACCAGTTGTTAACAACAGGAAAGAAAAAAATGTATAGCACTTACTATGGGATCTTAGAAACTTTTCTGTCCCAAATATGTCTCCACTATCTTAGCCTTTTCTATCGTGTTATTAATCGTATCTTTCTCTTGAAAGGTCTAAAGGTCTTGGTTTGGTGCTGTACGTAGCAGAACATATTTTCTGTAGGTAAAAGTTCGCTCTAGATAAAATGCTGAGTGGGTCTTCAGGTCTAACATCCAGTTGGAGAGAAATACTTTCAGTAACTGTGAAATAGTAAGATATATAAGAGACCAATTAGCAGGGAAAGAAAAGGGACAGATGCTTTTGCTTCTCTTGCTCTGCTTTTCCTGATTAAAAGGAGGAGGAAACAAACAAACAAAATCACAAAAAAAACCCAGAAGTAGACTTTCCAGTTTATTTTTTTTTATGCCCTTTGATTAGGTGGGTTAATGGGAGGATTAAGGTTATGTTAAAAGTCACACGTTGCTGTAATTGGAGAGAAAGCGGTGGTTTAGCTTAATTTATAGTTTCTAATGCTTGTTTTTTGAAAGTGCAGTAGTGGAATAATGTTGCTGTCATTCTCTTGGCAGCATTCTTTGCCTTCTGAAGTAGATGGCTGGCTTGCAGCTATTACATTCCTTTATTTATAGCAGTAATCTAGTTCAGAATAAAATACAGGGATTTAAAAGTGGAATACTGCGTTGCTATGGAAGTGTGTTTTTCCTAGTTTCTGTTATGCATCCAGTAACAAGTTGCATGACTGTATGAAAAGTGTTTCCTATCGAGCTCTCTTGCAGCTTGGCTTTTTTTTCTCCTCACATGTGACCTCGTCTGCTCTAGAATACACGAAAGGATCGTGCAGAGTTTGCTGTTAGCAAGCAGTTGCATTTAAAACATATCTCATTCCTGTAACAAATTGATAAGAGTGGGCCTTTCACAGAACAAGACTTCAAATATAACTTAAAAGAAATAATAAATAAAAGTTGCTGAGGAGTTGTGTGGGTTTCAGGGTTGCTTTTTTGGTTTATTTTATTTTAATTGACCTACTCGAGTTTTTCCCTTTCAGAAACGTTTCAAGGTCAGTATTTGGTGGATGGAGTAGCTGTCGATGCTGAATAGCAAGGCATTTGTATGTAAACTAATACATTGTCGTTTGAAATGTTCTCTTCCTGCTAATTTAACTCAACAACAGTAGTCTGGCCACATAGAAGAAGCAAGGTGTGGGAGTGTGCTGCCAAGGAAAGCTTTGGACAAAGAAAGGCCTATGATGGGAACACTGCAGCTAAAATGTTATCAGTTCTTTTTACAAGGAAGAGCCTCTTTCTGGGAGTAAGTTGCTTTTGATGTTAAGTATCTCACTGTTTAGAGCAATGTTTGTTGTAGCAAGGCCTTTTCCTCCTGCACGGATTTACACTGTCACATTAGGGGTTGATTAGTTATACTGGTGACATATTAAAACTTGCAGGCTTTCTGAAACAAGTTTTCTTCCTTCTTTGTTGTGTGCAGTTTCTCAGGATGTAGTGCTCTGATGGTCTACTTGTTTGATAGTAGCTTACAGGAAATGAACCTTGAATTCAGAAGCTACCTGGAAAAACTCCTACACCTGGAGCTGCCATCAGCAAGGGCAAATTCAGTATTAATATGGGTAACAAAAGAAGTTGACAAAATTAATGTGAAAAAGGGTATGTAACCAAATACTTACTCTTCTCATAGCTGGTAGTACTTACCACTCTCCTAGTAATAGTCTTTTATTATTTAGCTAAAGACTGTAGTTGCCTTACAGAAGAGGATTTGGAGACAGAATCTAAGGGAATACCAAATATGGGATTACTAAAGAGAGAAACTAAAAGTAAGCATACTGGCAATCTATATAGCACTTCTACCTGTGAATTTCAGTCCACATCCACCCGAACTTTGTGCTGTTTATACTAGAAATGGGTTTTTATATTTTTTAGTCTTGGCAGAACCTATAGAAAGTACTGTTTATTAGTCATGTAGCTCATGTATTTTTCTTCCTGTGGTCTGTAAGTGCAAGAGAAATTAAGGATGCTTAGCATAGTTATGTTCTTTGAATTAAGTTTATTTCGTTGTCAGGGATAGATCTGTCCCCGTGGGTTGTTCTGTTTTCCTTTTATAATTTTCCTTCACTCTTAGCCAAAACCCCTCCTTTCTCTGCAGCCTCCAGAGCTGCAGGGACTGGCAAAGTATTTGGCCTGCAAACTGGGTCAGATTGTCAGACTTGATTGAGTTTATGTTTTTCTGACGGCTCCATTTGAAACAATACGTGCTGAAGAGTCTGTGTTACTGCTTCTAACTACGTATCATCCTTACCTTATGCATGTTCTGTATCTGACTGTTCGGCTTGGAAGGGACCTTCAAAGGTCGCCTAGTCCAACTCCCCAGCAGTGAGCAGGGACATCTTTAACTAGAGCGGCTTGCCCAGAACCACATCCAGCCTGGCCTTGAATGTCTTATGGTGTTGCTTGAACTTCGTATGTGCTGTGTTTAGCTCAATAGGGTGCAAGTCCTGTACCTTCCCACCCATTCTTTGTCAATTAAAATACAAATACCCTGCTTTAAGCAGAGTTTCTGTTAGCACCGAGTCACATGGCAGTGACTTCAGTCATGGTTTCTGTAACCTTAAAAGGGTCCAGGCAATGTTCTGGGTCTTTGAACATGTTTTTAACCCTTCAGAGAATTCTTAGTAGATGAATCTGCTCTCTGACCTCTCTTGAACACTGTGTAGATATCCTAAAGCTAATTGCAACAGCCAGCACATTCTTGGACACGTTGGGGAATATTGTGGGTCCACTCCAGCATCTGGGGCTCAGATCACTGGTCTCCTGTCAAAAGTGCAGTTCACTGGTTGCATAATTCCTTCAGTGATAGATACAGCCTGGAACTTTCTGGCTTAGACTGATTTTTCTAATGCATAAGTGACTTTCTAATTGAGGCTACAGAGCTAGTAAGAGAGAACTTAATTTTGGTAGCTGCTCATTCTATAACAGTAGGACAGAGGAGGTCGTAGCAGTGCTACATTTCCTCTGGCTGTTTTCTACAAATCTGTTCGGAGAATTGTCTTTAGATTCACCTTTGCACCTGAAGGTTCTGACTATATCTGCTAAATCAACAGGCTGTTTTAAGCAGGACTCTTCGAAGCAGAGGCAAGATACTAATAAATACCAGTCTTCACTTTCCCTGCAGTGGCGACAGTTTACTACCAATTTTGAAGATGCATCAGATAATGTGAAAAGTCTCTTCATCCATCTCCATTCCTTCAAGACAGATAACTGGTTGGTTTGGTCCAATCCTATACAGTTCGAACTGCTCTAAACTGGCTCTGTATCTGCCCTGTTGTACTAAATGATGTCTAGTACATGTCCCATTCTCCTGGGGGTCTGACTAAGCAAAAGGTAGCATTCTTTTTTTCTTGTTGGAGGCTGTCCTGGACCAGCTGGAGAGGAAGAATTATTGTCAGCAGCTATTTTCTAGCACTAAAAAGGAAGGTGGAATTGTCTCATTTGGGTTTTCAGGAACTAAGCATATTCATGCACAAATTCAAGCTGGTGATTTTAGTCAAAATGATCTTGACTTTCCAGGTACGTACATTTTTAACCACCTGCACACCTATTTCTAGATTTCAGATTGTTAAGGATTCTTACACTTTATGATAGGTAGAGAGTGCTTCTGGGGCATACTCATCTGCTTTTGATGTCTTAAAAGAGGTACTCAAGCTGCTCACTCTCCTCAGTGAGCTACAAGAGGTTGGAATTTGTCTCTCAGTATCAGAGCTGTTACTTCTGGTCAGACCTTCTCTCTTTCAGATTATTATCACTTAACTTGAGTTTCTATTAAATGCTGTTTATAGAGGGTGACTTTTCTGGTTAGACAATAGGGAGCATTTCCCCAGAAGTATACCTGGATGCACTGGGTTTTCTGCCTAGTGTTCATACAGACTAGTCCCTCTCATCTTCATGCATCTGTTCTGATTTATGGTCACAGCATCAGGGGAATTAATGTGTATGTGCAGGAGTTTTAACCCGTAACTTTCTCAAAGTGTTCCTTATTTTTTCCTTCATCCTGTAGGCCATTTGTGGTTTGTCCAAGGGCCAAGAGCCCTACAGGCATTGGCTGAGTTAGGGATATAAGGTAATTAGGTGTTGCTATATAAACAAAATGGTGTTACTGAACAGGGAAGGAAAGAAACAGTGTCTCAGATCAGTGCTTGACATAGATACTATTTATGATCTTGTTACTTAATTACTTGGGTCTCCATGTTTCAAACTTGGCCCTTCTGTTCTGACTCTTTTGCTCAGCACTCACTTATTCATAACTAATGCCCAAAGAGACACATATTTTCCTCAAGACCATTTCCAGACATTTCCATTGTCTTTAAAGGATTTTTACTATTTTATTTCTTTTTTCAGTTCCGATGCAAGAGCTCTTGGTCTATCAGACTGTAAGACACTCTCAGACAGTGGAACTTGTAATGGTAAAATCAAGCAGAATACAGATAAAAATATAGAAATATATCACAAAATGCATGATCTGGACACAGCCAGCCATTAACATATATGAACAGTACTCCATGCAGTTGCAAAGGTACTTGTGTACGCGGCAGAATTATCAGTGGTGTCACATGCATTTGTAAAGGAAATTCGAGTTTGAATGAACCATGTGGATTAAAACATGCCTTGGCCACCTCTTTAAACTGCCATGGTCTTATCAACATCGCGGATCTAAGCAGATTTTTCCAGTTCAATCAAATTGTGCTGACATCCAAGAAGAACTCAAGGCTCACAGCAGCTGGCTGCAGTGCAAGATTGTACATAACAGAAAGGTTTGTAATACCTGTAGGATTTACATAGAAATGTTTCTTGGTAAAAAGGAATTACGTATTTTAATTTGCTCACTGCCTTGGTCTAAGTTGTCTACAAGCATTAGCAGGTACCTTCAGCTGTACTGTTTCAGAGTGCCTCGTTTCGTTACCCCAGCTGAAGTGATGCAGTATTCCTTACTGCTTCCATACGTTTGTCTTTGATGTTTCTTCTAAGAAATGTGTAAGAAAGCATAGTGGGCAAGGAGGGGGCTCCACGCTGTACGTCAGGAGACCTGAACTGCAGGTAGTGTGTTCTGGCTGATACCTCTGTGTGCAGGAACAATCAAGTCTTCTTGCCCCTTTCACAATCTGTGTGACTTGAGTAGGATTTAGGCTGCGTTGGGCCAGGATGATTTCTTAGTGAGTTGTACAGTACCTAATTGTTATTTTAAACTAGTATTTATTTCTCAAAGTTTTATGGTTATTGCTTTTAATAATCAGTAATGCCTTTTCTTTAAACTATTGTACTGTTTGTAACCATTTTATTTTCTTGTCTTTAATTAGACTATTGAAAGCACGTATAAGCATTACCATGGGTGGAGGGGAAAAACAATCACTCTAAAAAATAGAATACATGTTGGGTCAGTATTTTCCCTCAGATTCTATGACAACAATCTTTAGCCATTAATTCCTAACAGGAGTATGCAGTGTCCCATAGTTCATATCAGATGCTTTTTAACTGATCTACAATATCCTTGGAGCATAAACTGTATCTTACCTGATTTATAAAATTGCAAGCATTGATTGATTAATAATAGATTACTATCTCCAACACATACTGCAACTTCTTCTGCATAGTGGAAAGGCCAGTGAAAGTGAGCTGGGTTTGGTTTTGTGTGGTTTAATTTAAAAAGAGAAAAATACAATATAAACACCTAATTTTACTATTAGAAAGGTTGATGCCCTGGCCAAGACTCTGACTTGCAAACCAATTAGGGCCAGAATTGTCTTGCAAAATTAAACCTTTATTTCTAAAAGCTAATTTTCATTGCTGATCTCCGCAGTGAAGAGCTAGGGGTTGGGCCTTGATTCAGTTCGTGTCCGAAGTAAACTGCTACAGTCTCTTTGCTTTGTTCAGAATACTTTTTGTAGGCCATTAATCAATATTTTCTGGAAGGCTTCAGCACAGGCTGTGGTTGCAGTTACATAATCATTGAGTTTGCCAAATCATCACATGTCTGTTTTGTTTATGGAAATATCCCATGATGATTTGGTGTAAAAAATGAACCAGTAAAGGAAACCCCCAAACAAACAAAACCCACCCCCATCCCCAAAAACAGTCACGGAGGGGGAGATGAGATGCAGAACCAAAAACCCACAAGAAAACCTCCCAAAAGGCAGATGAGTATGACAAGAGTGGCTTGTAAATCACTGAAAACTTGGCTAACTGCACCAGAAGTATCATGCTGTAGTTAGCTTTCTAGGGTAGAGGTGAAAGAGATGTTTTCCTGGCACCGGAAGCACACTGAGCCTTCTCTGAGGTAACCAAGACTTTTAAGGTTCCAGTTTCTCTGCCACCGGCACCCGCAGTGCTCTGCATCACTTCGGAGATAGCTGATAAAAAGGGCTCCAGTCCTGCCCAACAGCAGGGAATGTAGCTGATGTGTTTGAGCTAGATGGTTCTTTCACCTTTTATTGAAGATCTGCCCAACTGAACAATCACCTTGGAAATCCCTTCTTGGTATTTGTGTCATGCTTGAGGCCGGGTTATAGAAATTCTCATCTTCTCTTTTGGACCTCGTGCAGCTGAGGCCAGAGCTGTGTGCTTCCCAGCAGAAAGCAGGTTGGTGCTTCACACATAACAGAGGTGTCTCTGGCTGGAGCTGAGGCAGAGACGTTCTGGGCAGAAGCTTACAACCAGAAGCAGAGATTTCATGAGAAAACCAACTGTGCTTGAGACAGTTTAAAAGAAGAAAACAGCTGAACAGAGAGGAGCAGCCTTCACATCCAGAATACTTTCAAAGAACTGTATAGATCCAAATTCTGTTACGTGGATTAGCTGCAAAAGCTTCACTAGACAAACCTACAACGTCACAGATGACAGCAGCATCAGTTCACTAGAACTGCGTTAGGTGCAGCCTAGTGAATGTATCTCCCGAGACCTATGGGCTTATCCTTTTATCCTTCCTCCTGCCTTCCAGTTTGATTTAGTTTAACACCCACTTGTAATCTTGTTATGAACTCACTAGTCAAGTGTCTTAGGATGCTGTAAATTGCTACAAATGCAGGCATCTCTTCCATGTGACGTCTGCATTTGTGTTGAGAATGCATTTTTATGATCTGTCTTTAAGAATTAGTAAATCTGGTATGACTAAAATGAGCTTGTGTTCTAACTTTAGGGGTGTAGGAGAAAAGATACAGTAAGGCTGGTTGTTCCGTAGCCAATAGATTTCTTTCTCTAAAAGCAGAAATCCATCAGATTTGCATCTCTCTGATGGGGATGCCAGTTTTGATTGACATGTGGAAGATACTTTCTTGTATATGCCTTAAGTATCTCATGGGATATTGTATTTAACAAAAACCAAACCCAACCTACCAAAGAACACTGCGAGCAGGGTACGACTGTACCAGCTTCTTTCTGCGTGACCTGGCACGCACATTGCCACAGAGGCAAAGAGCACAGCAGCCCTGAAGCTGTTCTGGATAAACTCCTGAGGTCTTCAGAAGGAAAATCAAGGAGATAAAACAAGAAGGCAAAGTAAGTGTCTATATAATGATTACTGATTCGATAACATGAGCATTGGAAGGGGGATACTTCAAAATAGTAAGTTTACAGACCTTGAGAGACATTATAGTCAAGATTGGTTTAGCGTGTATTGCTATTTATTCTTTTTCTCATGTAGATATATGCATTTCCTGTATCCCATTACATCTCATTTTTGTTACAGGTCATTTATCTGAATTTCAAATGCTAGTTAAATGGGTTACTGTAAGTGCTGTATAGACAAAATTCCCATGTTGATTTCTAAGCTTCTTATCTAAAGCTGAGCTGTCAGTCTAACGCTGTGATCAGGACAAAGAAGAAATTTAAGGTTGGATCAATTGGATTCTTAAGTTTTCCTTTACCACCAAACGGAAGACAAGACTCGGTGATTAAAAGCTAAACATGACTTAAACAGGAAATAAGGTGTGGGTTTTTAAGAATGAAAGTAATTAAAAACTGACGGAGAATGCCCAAGTAGGAAGATGTCAGGAGTTCTCAACCAGGCCCCAGGGAAGGTCTTAGGTTTTCCAGAGCACAAAGCTTAAAAGAAATGACAACTGTGAATTAACTGTTCGAATTCCTAGCAATTCTAGAAACCTACACATCTGTATTTCTAGAGCACTGCTAGAAGCAGGAGCCTTAGCTGGTTCCACCGACACTGTTTGCAGCTGGGGTTCAATGTATATTCTTCCCTGTTACGTTCCCACATTTAATTTCATCTTATCAAACCACAGTAAATGTATTTTTAACAGCTTAGCCCTCATAACCAGCAGGCAGCTGCCCATGTGCTTTCAGCAGGTGTCAAAACATGGATATGCCACCTCATGGCGGAGTTCAAGGACAGCACACACTTTGTGTACAGTACAGTTACGTGTTAACGTGGAATTACGGTAAATCCTGTGTCAGTGGTCTATGGCCAGGTGATTTAGATAAATAGAATTTATCTTCAGACATCTAAAAATGAGGAGTCTGGAAACCTTGTACAGGCACGGGCACTGGCATCCCTGCAGGACGAACCATCCTGTCTGAGGATAATTATCTAAGGGAGATGGAATGACTCACCTTCCGAGGAACCTGTTTCTGTCTGCTGCCTAAGGCGTGTCTGTATGTCTGGACGCTCAGCATTTGGATAGTTAAATTTAAGAGGATTCCCACCCAGAAAAACATAGACATTCCTGTTCCTTATTTTCAACTTGCCCCTTTCCTTCCCCCCTCTGCCCCAAGAACAATTGGGTAGGATCAAGTTTACATGAGCCTTGATCACACTCTAAAACTTAAGGGGAGCTTTCCAAGAACAAGCTTACATCCGGTTGGTATCCATCTGCCACATCCCTTCGTATTTTGGTTTTTTTCAGATTGCTTTTTCTTGTTTGAATCAATGAAACTTCCTCTTACAAACCAGATTGTGTGCAGTGTTTTGTAGGAGAACATATAAAATACTGCATTATTTGCATGTTGGCCCACTTCCTGAATTCTGTTTCAGCCCTTCATGATGATTACTATGGAATTGAAATGGCAAGAATTCAGCAAGTAAAATAATGCTTTCTTCCACATGACTTATAATACTGATGTATTTTATCAGAGATATCCCTGAAAAATGCCATGCGCTGATCCTAGCTCAGGCTCAAGTTTAAAGCAGTTTCCTTGATATGAAATTGGGGTGGTCCTGCACTTCTCAGGCTGGCTCACCACAGTACGTGTTTTGAGAATATTGAAGGTTAAAATGGAAGGAACACAGAGTTCCTGATGGTTTCTTGTGCCAAGACTGAAGAAGAGGATTAGTATGAGTGCTTCTACTGTTAATCAGAATCTGTACTACTAACCAGCAGGCAATGTAAACTGAAAATAACTGAGTGACTGAACGACATTTGTCTGAAAGGAAAAGAACACAAATAAGAGGGATAGATACGTATATAACAAATACACTAAATACACGTTTATGTGAGTTTATACACGTACAGAAAAAAGAACAGGGCCTTCCCCTGCTTGATGCCTGTGTCTTGGGAGAAATAGAGAGGGCCTAACAGGCATGCTCAGTCCCTTGTTCATTCCTTTGCTGGGGAGAGCAACTGTGGTCCAAAGCAGCAGCTGTGAAGTGATTCTCCATACACGTATCCGTATGATGTCACCTTAGTACCGAATCAGACCAGCAGTGCAGGGTCCCAGGAAGCTACAAAGGTAATTTCCTCAGTGTAAATTCCCAACACAAAGATGTATTAGACTTTAGGTTTATAATTTGACTAATACATACAAAAAATAGTAAGAGACCAGTTCCAATTCAATGCATTTTCAAGTATCTGATCACACCGCAGGGGCCCTGAGCCAGTGCACAGGTAAAGCAAGCTAAACTTGGTGTAATTGAGTTCAAATCTGTACGATTCCTCTTTCAGAAAGGATAGCTGCCTGGTATTCTACGCTCTGGAGAAAATATTCAACTGGCTGTGAGGTCTGAAAGAATATGTGATTACTCCTTAAAGGGCTAAAAGGAATCACCATAGGAGCATAAATCAAGCCTTCACTTGTATTAATATTTTAACCATTTCTCAAATTTCACCTTGTCCTACCAAAACCCCTATTTTACATCAGAACAAACTCTATAAACTCTTGATCCTCCCCACACTTATCAAGCCAGTTAAGTTTGTGAAAGAAAAAGGGATCACAGTGTTCTGCAGAGCTGCTTAGATAATACCATTCTGGGAATACCTCACACATCAGATCCTTCAGGCACTTCCACTCCCAACATAAACAAGAACTAAATGTAAGGTTTACGTTGTTATAAACTTCAAAATATTTGAAGATAAATATCCCACTGAGACTGTTGCTTTCCTCGCTCCAGCCCTGTCTTTCTGCCCAGTATAACTGTTGTCACGGCTGCTTGGTCAGCTCATTAAGAATAACATTTCACTAGTCTCTAGCTACCAGCCATATGGAATCTGTTAAGAGAAAATGGATGTGGGCTCTATAAAATGAATCCAGATAAGCCTTTATTGCTTCAACATCACCACATCAAAAGCCGCACCACTCAAGGAACTCCTTCCACCTAAAAAGGATCTCAGTGCCTGAACTTCAAAGGTAAATGCCCAATTTTGTTCCAGAGAATTCCTGGTTTAGAAGTGAAGCTTATTCTAGTATTCCTGGACAGGAGTGGATCCAGGGAGGTCCTGTAACAAGCGTGTATTTTATTAGATAGCCAAGTTTTAACACGCAGCTGTTTTTTAAGCAACAGTAAGCTCTTTTTGGATGGCCTGTCTTGGTTCTTCTGGAAGCAGCTGCAGAAGAACTCAGCAGAAATCTCAAGAGCCATGCTGATACAGTCTCCTTTAAATGACTATCACTCATTCTATTAGACCCCAGTACCTACAGCTACTTTTCTGCCATACAATTCCTTTTTTTCTTTTCCTGTTACAGTAAGCAGCTTAAATCTTGACTGCATAGTTATTTCTAGTTTACATTTGAAGATATGAGTAACCACAACTCTTCAATGTGCCTATAAGCAGGTATTTCTCCCCTAAACCTGAGACCACATCTGCCTGTAGAAGCAAGACAACTCCTGAATACTTCTGGCCTCTGGCTAACATTACTCAAGATAAAAAGCAGCAATGACAGATTTAGAAGAGGATACAGCAATTTATGGGAGGGGAGGAGAAAAGCAGCTTCGTACACATGCACCTGATAATTAAGTACTCCCTCTGTCATGTGACATTGTGACATTCTGTCACTAAGTCTCACATTCCAATTCCCATTTTTCTGTATTTGTTCAGATCGTAATTGTTTGAAGTCACCGATTTCAAAACTGGCTTGTATTGCAATTACTTAAGCAACTGTTCAAAATTAACATATGGGTAATTAACATGGTAAAAAGTCAGAAAATACTCAAGCATAGCCTGTTTTAATCAGGGTGTACTTATACCTCAGCAATTCTGCATTACTTCAACGTAATGTGACATCCACCACTGCCCTCCTTTTCCTCTATAACTGCCCCTCTCCTGCAGGAGGGTGCAGTTATTGCTGCTTTGCTCTTTCTCTCCTCCATCACCCTAGCATCCCTCACTCAGGTTGGTGCTGAGCCCACCTTGGCTGTACACACAGCAGTACCAGTACTACCTCCTGCAGCAGCAGCCGCACAGCACTTCCCATGCTGCAGGGGGTGAAGTAGAGCAAATTAAAACACAGGTAAGTGTGCAAGTTACACTACTA
>JAVHNF010102445.1:8097-26362 GCA_034783455.1 Micropsitta finschii | reverse complement strand
TGTGCAAGTTACACTACTATCCATCCACTTTCCAACTATCAACCTCTTCTTCATGATTAACTGTAGGTTGGGGCGTACTCATGAGAGCAGTGGTGCCATTGCTGCACAACCACCCTTGCACACAGGATACTCCACACCATGATGTTTGCAATAGCCTAAGCTTTATGTGAGCAGTATTCAAAATGAACACTGTAGCAAGCAACAGCTAATACATGAAGGTTTCTCCAAGCTAAATTAAGCTCTTCCCTTCACTCCACCACTTCTTCAGCATCCTAGAGAACTAATTTACACTTAGAGAACTAGGCATAAATTCTTTTACTAATCCCTACAGCTGCTAACCTGGACTTCAATGTAAGCTTTGCTAATTATTTCACATACATTTTAAAATCTACAGCAACATTTCTTCAAGACTGTGCTGAAATTATGTGATAAACACATCCAGATCACATTCACGTGGAAACTTCCATCTGCAGAAAGGCAGGTCAGCTCACCCCAATTTTGCTTTGTTCCCAACCTCTTCTCCCCCAACTCTCCCGCACTCCTCTTCCTACAATTTTCCCCCAAATAAACAGTGTCTGCATGGATGCTTTGACTTTTAGAAGCTTTCATCAGAACACTTTCCTGAAATACCCAAATTTAATATAACAAAGCACCAGGTAAAATTACAGCTTGAAAAAGTGAGATAAAATCTCCTACTGGTATTAAGAGTGACAATTGACAGGATCCCACTCTTATGCTGATTATTTCTTGGAAAAGGTGACAATTTCCAGTAAGCAGCCTGTATCTTCTCTTGCAGGAGCCTTTAAATCTGATGGACATGCTCTTCACGCACATAGCTGCCAAGGACATCAGGCAACCAGGACATACGGAAATGGAGCTTCTTGAATGGTGACTGCAATTTAGTTAGCATTTCATAAGGTAAAATTTTGTGACTGTAACTGGTATGAAACATGCTCAATATGTGTGCAATTTCTTCCAGTGCTCCTGTGAATGCAGCTGTTATACCCAACAGTTAACAAAACACTAAAAAAAGCCATTATCATTGATCAGTTATATTGGTTTAATTTTGACTGTGACTTTACTATTTGAGCACACTCTATATTTAAAATACAATGCAACTCATAGTTAAAAGCCACACGTAAGTCAGACCAACTGGATACCCATCCCCTTTTCCAGACTGACTTACTCACAAGCGCTGCAGTCAACCACTGAAAACATAATAGTTAACAATCAAGTTAAGCTGCTCCCCTTCTCTATCTATGAAATACCATTGTGATGTATCACTGCAGTTACAAAAGCCTTTTTTATACCAGTTTTATAAAACCAGATGTGTTTACACTATTTGCATGTAGATTTTGCAGAAGTGTCTCATGGAGAATAGTTCTACAGTTTAGTTAGTGGCTTCTCTACTGCCTATGCTCTAGTCCACATTTTTGTTCATGGTTCTATCCTATAGGAGTTTTCAGGGGTCCTAACTTTGCTATTACAAGCCAAGCAGCAAAGCCTCTGTACACAAGTGCCTAAGATAGTAGTAATTACATTTTAGACTGGGCAAGAATACAAGGCGTTGGCAAAAAAATTAGTTGCAGGATGTGGCTCTACTCCCATATGTTTTGACTAGGAATTGTTTTACTTGCACATCCTTATTTTACTGTTACCTCTTCTCTCACCTCTACATTAAATTCAGTTGGAAACTACCAGTTAGGACTGTTTGTGACTTGTGGTACCTTCCCATCTTTAGCTTTGCAGCACATGGGAATGAAATGCATTGTTTATCTAACAACCTGTAGCTGAAGCACACAAAAGGTAGTACTATAGTGGCAGACAGCAAAGATTAAACCCCAATGAAACTAGCAGACTTCAGAGAAATACAACCCTGTCACTGAAACAATGCTGCACATCACTACACTCAAAACTGCAATTCTGAAACAGCAGCATTTAGAGTTCAGAGTAAATGAAACCCTGGAACTATACTTACGTTCTTCCAACCCAATAAAGTGCATTTAATTGCAAAACCTTAGTGAGTATCAAGGACATCCACTTGAGAAGCATCTTCATCTCCCCAAGAATGGAGATGAAATCAGCAGTAAACCCTGCAGCCTTGTAGATATACCATCAACACTATTGTTCTACAGATAGGAAATACTTTCATAAAATGAAGATTACTCTGCAACATGACCATTAAAAACTTTTCTGGAGACCCCAGGATGTTGCTGCTTGCCAATTACACTAAGTTACAGCTCCATCAAAGGCAGCCAGCTCCTGACCTCAAGCTAACTACAGTTAGTGCTTTCCTTTCTCTCCATTGAGCTAGAGTCCACAAGGACTACCACATACACCACACTTTTGAAATAGTGTTTCAGTGTCACCATTTTTGTTAGCAACTCAAGAAGTTCAATATCCTAGACAGATGTCATTGGGATTACAGAAGCACAGTACCTTGATTTACTGGGCTACACATTGTAAAGCAAATTACTGAGGCATCTGAAGAAATTCTCTAAAGGAACTGAACATCTAAGAGGCCTCTACTTCATAATTACAGTTAGGAAGACAGCCTTTCATACTCAACTGCCAACAAAACTGGAGAACCAGACCTACTCCCCTATCATAGCACTTTAAGGTACATAAATGCACACAATCCCTCCCCTCAAAGCAAGCCCCTTTATGATCTCCATTTTCTCATACTTCATCTCCCATGATGCAGAGGACAGTATTCTAGCCTGAAGCATTTCCACCACTGGCAAAACCAAGTTTCACTCAAGGAGACCCTATTGTTTTGCCATTACAAATACATCATTTTTCAGTAGTTAGTCTGAGAATCAATAATGAAAAAAAAATTCACTAGGGACAAGGTTCTAGGAAGTAAGGTACTTTGGAGTATTTAATAGATGACATTTTAAACCTGTACAATGCAACAACATTGAACTCTTCTGTTTTGTTTTTGGTTATTTTTGCCCATTTTAGAAACAGCTAATACTCAATACCACTTGATTAAAAAACATGCATCTGCCCTGGAGAAGTTCAAAGCATTAGGAAGCTAAAAAACACACACTCACTGATTAAGCATACACTGGACCACAAGGCAAAGTCCTACCAGTTCTTCCGCAGAAATTCTCAGGTTTTCCTCCCTTCGCAACAAATCTGTAGTGTCTAAACTTGTCTGTGACCTTACTTAAATTCATCTGCATATTCAGACAACTGTTACAGAAAGAATCTTAAGACATTCCCAGTCTAAGCTGACTCCCACTGTTGTGTCCCTCCATAAGTAATCTGGTTGCCAGTGAAGGGTTTTCTACTGGGAGACATTCAGAAACAGGTCAAGTATCACAATGTTTATTGACAGATACAAGTATATAAAATCAGGGCATGAACATGTCTTGATAAATTAAGTAGATTTAATTTCAGTACTATAGAGAGGCCAATTCAAATTTCTCACCATGTCATGTTTCACACCCACGAAAACCTCTTCCAAAGGGCATTAAACCATCTTTTTAACTGATCAGTTCTGTGCAAGTAAAAGGTTTCTTTTTAGAAGACTTGTGCACTTGCCCAGGCTCAAGGATATTAAAACCTAGCACATAAAGCCCATTACTAGAGGTAGAAATACAGGCAATATACTATTACGGCAACAACCATCGATTACAGTTAAGGATTCTCTGTAACAACCAAATGGATAATCAAATATTGCAACAACTCAAGTATTACACTGAGCAAAGTGCATTTCTACAGTATTCAGTGTTGCTATTCAGTTTTCTAACTTAAAAACAGCCTATGATAACTGGCAGCAAAGAAGACCCTTGCAACAGACGGCTTCTGCTCGAGAACTTATGATGTAATTATTGCATGCTACTAATACACTGTTATCTAAACATTAAAGATACTCTAAAATATTTTTATTGTAGACTATTAAGACATACTACAAAAACCTTTTGCAGAGGATATCCTATTGACATACTTCTGCTTTAAATATTGTGAAACATTACAGCGGAATGAATTTTCGCAGTGGTTAGGTCAAATGCAGTTACATCATAGCAACAGTATGTTTGCACAATTTAAGGCTTTGGCTGGTTCTTTAGTCAGCTTCTTCTTCAGATTCTTCTTCTTCAGCGGTTTCCAACCAGGTTAACCATTGGTTTACCTACGAAGAATTGGTTTAAGGGAACAGGAATTAATTCCCCACTATGTACACTGGTAAAACACTGCTTCCTCCTGTCAACTGATTTTAAAAATCTTTCAGCCAATTTGCAATAAATGCAGGCCTCTGGTAAAACAGAAAGGGATGGAAGTTCACCTTTTGTCACTCCTTCCTAGTAGAACTCCATGAAGTTTCTACATATTAACGAAGTCTTAAGTACTTTGACAGTGTACATAAGACAAGTCTCTGCTTTAACGTTAGTAGATTTACCTGGAATAAAGCTTTGCCTTTCCCTGGAAACTCTTGAGTAATATCTTCTTTCCATGCCAAGAAGGCTTCTTCTTCAATGATCTCCATGTCATAGAAATGAACAAAGAAGCGCAGTAACATGCCTATGGAAGTAAATTTGAACTCTGTTAGCTTTATAACCTTCTGAATAGCTTAACCAACTCCAAGAAATGTAGCAACAAGCCAGAAAGCCAAACAGACACAAGCAAGCAGACACACATCGAATCCTGACAAGATCTGATGCACGTACCTTTTGGAAAGTTATTGTTGTAGCAGTGCACCTGGAGCGCATACAAAGCGCTCACTTGCAGATCAACATGGTCATGGAGGAACTTCTGCATTACTGGCTTGAAGGAAAGAAGCAGTTGTTTTTCCTGCTCTAGCTGCTCTTTAGATGGAGCAGATGAAGAATCCGATTCGTCACTAGGTGGGTTTACTTCACTAGAAATATACTGCAAAAAACTGGACAAAAAGAAGTTCTGTAAACCGAGATGTAACATCTAGACTGTTCTACACCAGCAAGTACTCTCAAATTTAGTCTACTATTACTAAAAATACCTTCCTGCTTGTATCAGCGGTTAGGTGCATACAGAGTGGATTAGCACTGTGGTCTGACTGCACCATGAAAATCCTAGCTTTGCTTCCCTTATGGCTCTAGCATTTTGAAAGAATATGCAAGTCCAGACTTTTCCTTCCTAAGGAAAGGCCACAACACACTGATGCAAGCCTGGAGACTTGCTTTACATATCAAATACAATAGCTGTTTGATACAGGGGAGGTTTACTCAGACCCATTTACCTTCCTGTATACTAAATCTTTTTCTGTAGAGCTACATGTCAGCCTTTAGAGACCTAAGCGATTTACTGAACTAGATCAAGATGCCATCTCACCTGGTCATCAATATATTCACAAATCCCTTATCTACATGAAGTTTGGGTGAAATGTTATCTTTAATCCACTTATAGATGGCTTGAGGGGATGGATCCGATTTTATTTGCTTTAGCAGTTCCTTCTCCAGTTTCAGAAGCGGGAACAAGAAACTAAGCCCCTTCCCTTCTAAGATCTCCAGCATGCGGTCCTTGTTCTGGTCAATTTCTGACAAGTAAACAAGAGAGACACACTTAGTTCAAGTGCTCATCAAAAGATATACTCAATGGGTCAGGGGTTTAACAACCTATTAAGAAACACCACTCCTAATAATTATGACACTCAGTATCATTATACTGAGTTATATTCATATAAGCATATATACTGAGTATATACATCATACTATCAAAGTTATTTAACGCTGTATATTATTTCACTCTGGTGTAAGAAGCTAGTGAAAAACCATGCAGCATACTCATCGCTATGAGGTGTCAGAAGAGCCATGTGGTAACTCTTACCTGGTAACATTTTCTGCATATTCACTTTGCTTTGTTGGAACAATTCTGTTAGCCATTCACGATCTTGTAACTTAGCTAACTGCTGAAGGCAAAGCAGGAAGAGAGGGAAATGGGTGCCACTTTCCAGTGGTTGAGCCAGTTCGGAAATGCTCACCAGTTCTGAAATAATGGCACGGGCTGCAAACTGTGCTAAGTAGGATTTCACCAGTGGGATGTCCACCTCCAGTTTGGGGCACTGGTCCAATACGTTCAGGAATGCCTAAGAAACAGTACACACAGGCTGAAATTCTGAGGTAATTCTGTCCTTGTGCACAGTAATACTCTTACTACACACGAGTTTCAATATTCTCTTCTGCATTGAGTGACTTGCGAAGTAGCCTCCCTTCCCAGTTCCTAAGTCCTTTACCTACATTTCTTCATCATTTCTTATGCCCCTCATAGGTTTATACATTATGTCACCTCTCAGAACTTTAAAGAATTTGCATACTGCTTTTATGCAAGCTAGGAACCACAAACAGCCAAGCACAAGGACTGTGAGCCTACAAACACACATTACCTGCATAAAGTTGTCACTTGTGGCTATTCCCTCCTGCTTGAGCAAGCTGATCAGCGTACTTGCTTTCTCTTTGTCTTCATCTGATCTATCTAGGGACTGAATGATTACTTTGCTCAACATCTCAGGAATGAAGTGTTTTGGAGCCCTCATTTCTCTCACAGTATTGACAGCATCATTAGCATTTCCATTGTTCAGATACTCAGTCACAACAGCTTCCTAGAAAAAGAATATAGTTAAACCTTCATTTTTAAAGGCATACATATAGAAGGCTTCAAAAAGCACCACTATCTACTTAACTTACAGTTTGTTTAAGTAGCTCTTCTTTAGAAGGAGGTGGTTTCTTGGTCGTCTTTGCAGGTTTTTCTTGTATAAGTGGGGGATTTGTTTTAAGACCAAGTTGAGGAGGCTGAAAAAGATACCAGAACTTGTTTCTCTGCAGTACATCTACCTGTATTTATATAAAGCTTAACACTAACTTGTTTTAAGTTTTAAATGTGCGAAACAATTAGATACAGCCACCAATATTAAGTAATTTTTACATTTACCTGTCCCAAAGGTGGTGTCTGAGTGCGTGGTGGTTGAGCACTGGGAGGAATCATAGTTATCTGGGGCTGAAGCTTTGGCACTTGGCTTTTATTCATTAGAAAAGACTGAGCAGGTCTCAGGCTAATCTGTGAACAGATAAGTCAGAGAAAACTTCAACCTGTTTCTATTATTCTGGCTAAGAATACACAGCCATGGACAAAATACCAACTGATCACACTCAAGCATGACTTTTCCATTTCTACAATATTAACACTTGGATACATATTAAGCCACATGTACTCACTTCCCCCAAAAGCACAACTTGATTTGAGTGCTTGGTGGAAGTTACTAGTATTTAGTTCCACTGGTGTACCTGGAATTGCTCCTTTTAAATACAGTATGTTAGAGACCCGAAAGACATACTTCACACATTTGCTTATGTACTTTACAGCAGAGATAAAAACTCTACCCACTGCTCAGAAATCAGGATACACATCTAGTTAACACTCAAAATAACAATGCACTTTACTATGCATTTGGCATTTTGCCTACTAACCAATCCTAAAAAACAAGGGAAAAAAAAAGTAAAATTAGCCTGGTCCAGCATTTCAGGATTTATGAAGTTCAGGATTTTCTGAAGTTTTAATTATACGTGTCATTCTCAGTATGATGCATGGGAACTGATGTCAGAGTAGTGTTCTTGGGGAAGTGTGGGAGAAGGAAGGGACACCCCAAGAAATTGCCCTCATATCTCAGTCTTGCTCATAGGACGCTGGATACCCCGAGGAAAGTGAGGGGTAAGGTGAAAGAGAAAGGGACAAAGGAGGAGGAAGAGGAAGAGTTCCAGCATTAGTCCTCATAATAACGCGTCTTGCTATAATCATTGGGCAATATTGAAAATAATCTTTAAGTAATGTAGTCATGTCATGTACCTCATCTGCATTAAGCTGTCCTTTCTTAGAAAACCGAGGTGGCATATCCTTCGACTGTCCTTGTTGCTGGGATAAGAGTCCCTGATTCTGGTTATGGTAGAGCTGGCTTTGCCCCTATTTCAGAAAGGGAGATATAGAGAAAGAAGTGCAGATGATGGAGTGGCGTACATCATATGGTAAGTAGTACCAGAGGGACCAGAGGCACAAAGATTCTACTTGCCAGGAAGGGAGAAAGAAGGAGCAGGGGTGGTGGGAGAATAGCATCTATCCCTAAAACCAGGGCTATTTTATTTAAAACACACCTTTCTGACCCACCAAAGCCACATGCACCTTTTCTTGTAGTAAAAAAAAAAAAAAAAAAGTGTATTCCTTGAATTTCTTGCACAATTTCAAGAAGTGGTTTAGAATTTCTGCATCAGCTGAGCATCAGTTCTAATCAGAATAAATTCTGAGGAAGTCTCTCAATATAAGCAGACTACAATCCATAGCACACGCATCTGTAGAAGAGCTTCTAAACAAGCTGAAGTCATCCTGTGAACATCTTCCTTACCTGATTTTTCAGAAAAGATTTGCCTAGATCTCCAAACTGTGATTGAACAGAAGGCATGAGGTGACCCCCATGGCCATTGAAAAGTTGGTTGGAACGATGGCGTCCCATGGTGGGTGAAAATCTATCCTGAATAACCCCTGGACCAGTACCAATTCCGCTACCTGTATTATGGAGACAAAAGACAATTTTAGTTCTTGTTAAATACAGTACAACCCAATCATCCCAAAGCAGCCTTGTAGTTTGAGTGTACCTGGCATTTGTCCAAACATATCAGCAAGCCCTCCGAGTGGGTCCCTGTCAAGTTTCATCCTGGGTGGCATAAAGGGTCCCTCCAGAAAGAAGTCGCCTCTCATCCCTTGAGACATAGGAGCAGGAATAAAAACTCCCAGATCCTTTAAAACAAGAATTACCATTTTGGTCAGTTTGGAGTAATGGTCCCCCAGGAAGGCAAACTCTGAACTACAGAAGTCCGTTTGATTTTACTTTACTGTTACACTCTGCTGTGAGAGCCACTCTAAGTGCACAGCCTAAGTTCTGTAACATGGAGTAAAAGCAGCATAAAGATTCACCTTTAACTTCAGCAACAGCTGAGCATGAGACTTTACATGTGACACTTACTTTTACTGCATCTTGACGGATTTGATTGATAGTCTTTGGTCCATTGTCAAGAAAAGCTTTGCGAGGAACCCAGTTGTGTTCTCTCAACTCCACAGTATCCTTGGAACATAATGACTTATTAGAAAAATGATCAAGAAAACGTTGCAAAAAAAATAAAATAAGCATTAAAAAAATAAAAGGAAATAATAAACTATTATCATACTACCTGCAGCAGGAAACGAATCCTTGCTGGCAATTCCTTACTTGACATCAAGGAGCGCATACGGGCAAAGTACTGATCCATTAAGGACTGGAGGAACAGAAATGAGGCTACAAGTGAGGACTAATTCTATCAGTATCTTGAGTATTTTTAGGAAAGGTGACCACATTCAAAATATCCAACATAAAATATAACAGACTGCGCTCAGGAGCTCAAGAGTTCCTCAGCACATCTTTCCAGGCAATATTTAGAGGACAATATTCTCACTTTCATCATTTCCCAATGAACCTAACTGCATTTTGGAAAGACATTTAAAACCATTTCAAAATCAGCTCCTTTTGCCATCAAGAGCAAAAGATGCACGAGCAGTACTTGGCCCTCCTGTTTTCTGGAATTCAGACCTTGATTTATACTTGTAACACTGAATATAGGAAGCTCAGGCAATTACACGCCTTTGCCATAGAATTTAACTGGTTAAATGACTACAGT
Organism: Micropsitta finschii; assembly: GCA_034783455.1. NCBI lineage: Eukaryota > Metazoa > Chordata > Aves > Psittaciformes > Psittacidae > Micropsitta > Micropsitta finschii. The sequence continues at coordinate 16,685 of JAVHNF010102445.1, read as the reverse complement.
GGATATACACGTACCTTGGCTTTTGCATGGTCTAATCTAGGTCCCACTGTCCTCATTATCTGACAGAGGCACTCCAAATCCTCCCCCATATCTTTGAGTTGGACTCTCTTCTTCTTTTCCAAAAGCTGAAACATTGAAGGGGAATTAGGTATTTCATCGTATTATAGATGAGAATTTATAACGATTGACAAATTTCTATACAACCACCTTCAAAAAACTGTCATCTTGTTCTGATATTAAATGGACTTGGAAGCTAATTTTCAAGAACTGATACTGAAGTACTTTTAAGTGCTTATGCTTTGAAGTGCCTGTGGTGCGCTTTTGTACAGAGCAAGCTACATCTTTACTTGGAAACAACTCCCATGACAGAACAAAGACTACTTCCTATTAACACCAACAGACTATTTCAAACAGCAGGGGGTAGACAACTGATAGAAAATATTTTTGTGGTATTTTATGCTTCAAAATTCCCAAAGCCACATAAACATTACTTTTTATTTTTTGCTTGTTTAGAAGTTCTATTTCACATTTGATCTGAATACTCACTGTTTTGATGCACTTATGAAGGATAGATTCATGAATAAGATCAAGCTTGCCAAGTTCTCCAATGAATTTGATGTTCCCCAGCATCTTAATCTTGGCAATGGCTCTCTGTTCCTCCTCCTCAGGGAGGAGGGGACCATCATGCTTATCATAGACTGGAAAACAAAGAAGCCTGTTTAACACAGCTGTGGAAAGACAAGATCAATTAGTTCTGTATTAGAATGGTTTTAAAACTTACTATCAACATTTCTGGTTCGGTTTTCAAATTCATCTTGAAGTTTAGATATTAGGAGGCGTCTGAATGTCTAAGAAGAGAACAAAGAAAACAATTAAGTTAATCACTGCAATTACACATACTGGCAAGATTTATCATTCCAGGTTGAAAGGTCAACTCACTGTGCTTTGCTTCTGTCCTGGATGACTCTCTGCTGATGGGCCATCAAAGTTGGGTGCATCTTCTGCCAGTCGCAGACATAGTTGAGCGTACAGTGAACTATACTTGGGCTCTTCAAGGGCTTTGTCTACGATCTAAAATTTAAGTAAGGTAGCATGTAGGCAGATGTAGCAGGATGCAAATTAACGTTAGCTAAGTGAGCTGCAAGATACACAATGAAATATTACCACTCTATATGATCTAGACCATCTAGTTCTTGCTATTTCAAACACACAGAAATAATGTATTCTGTTTTAACACTACTCTTAATGCTGAAGCAAAAGATAAAAGCTATTCTGTGTTACCAAGAGCTTCTATAATGGTTAGCAAACAAAACGCATAAATTTGAAGTTTATTATCAGGAACAAAGTTTTTCCCAATCTGATCTTAAATTAAACAAAGTGACATGACAGTTAAAACGGAGTACCAAGAGATCAACTGTGGTAGCTATTCAAAGACCACTGGGCTTCTTCATCAGGGAAAAAGGAAGAGGAATGAAGGAGGGGGGAGGGCAGGGAATTAAGACTGCTAGCTAGCATCTCAGATGACCAAAAAATAAACAAAAAGATCCCCACACCAATCCCCCTCACGCCACAAACAAAATTAAAAAAAACCTAAAGAAAACCCCACCCAATCATGTTTGGTGAGTCTTGAGACTGCTATAACAGTAAGTTAGAGCATTAAGTCCACTTCCTCCCAAACATATCCTTTTTATACAAAAAGCTAGTGTGATTCTTCTGTATGCTTCGGTTACTAACATTAGCAACGTTACTTCCATATCTCAAGACCAGCCAATCTCTATTTTTAACATGCAAGGAAAGTGTACTTAAAAGAAACGCAACCAGCTTACCAGCAGTATGACCCCTTTTAGGATGAGCTTAGATTCTACACCCACATTGAGGAGCTCAAGGCATAGCTTGTCAAACTTCTCAGGAGTAAGCTTATTTAATATGCTAAAGAGGAGCAAACGAAAAAAAATACATTATAGATATTACAAGCATGCTACAAATAATGCTAGACTGAAGATTATCTTTATTTCTTCAGTCTATGTAACACAAACTGTAGTGCAGTTTTCCCTTTTTGTTTTTTGAGAGATCTTTATCAAGTATTACTAGAAAGACTAATCCTCTAAAGATTTACTTCGTAAGTGTTTGCTGCTGGCTGGCCTATTAAATTCTGCCTTCTTCCTTCCAAAGACCACCACATACTAGCCCCCCACCCACCCCAGAACTCAAGACTCGGATATCTTCCTTTAGTTCAGCTAATTTATTAGATACATACTGCTAAGGAAAACAGTTAGAAAAATAAGCTTAGGAAACTTACCCTCTTACTTTCCTGAAGATTGCATCATGTCGTTCTTTGTCGTTTGCGGAGTCGTCATCTCGTCTAGTGCTTCGTGAAGGAATCCATTTCTGAGCGTTTTGCCCTGGGGTTTTCCCCAGGAACTCGCTGTAAAATTTTTAATATGATTGTCAGACAAAAACAATTTCAAGAACTGACCTTTAAGCCTTTCAGTATTGTTTTGCTTTAATTCCATTGCTAGCTTTGTTAAGAGCATGCATTTATAAATACTGCAACATCTGTTGCATAGCACTGCCTGAACAACAATAGTAAACCACAGAAAACCCTCTAAAGTGAAAACGCATGAAAAAGCCTAAGCACCTGGTATCACTCATGACACACACTTTCAACAGATCACATGCTATCCTGCCACAGGCTACAGAACATTAAGATGTCATGAACTCCTTAGATATTCCTTGTAGAACTCTGAAAAGACTTTGTTTTCAACTCAGCATTCACCATCAAGCAGTCTCTGCCTTTAAAATCATGCCAAATCAAAAAGCAAGATGATATACCTGTTGCTGGCAGTCTTGGGATAGTGCTGAGGTGCACCCCTACCACCTCCTCCGCCTGAAGAAGCACTGTTAAAAACCACCATGAAATCTTGCATGAGTTCAAAAAACCGAAGTTTCCAGTTACATGTCACTTTCAGTATAAACCTAAGATAAATTTAAATTCTCCCCAAATAATAGTGCCCACTACTAAGTATCCTCAAACAAAACAGAAATGCACTAGGTACCTGAAACGAGAAGCACCCCCTTCTGCAATCGCACTCTCCACTTTGGCGGCTTGACAACGAAGAATCTTCAAAAGAATAAAATTAAATTGACGGGGTGGGGAAAAACAAAACCTAGAAAGACAAATCAAGTGTTTATATTATAACTGTTTTACCAGCATCCATAGTATCGACCTTACAATAAAAACACAAACGTTTGTTAGAGGATAGCCCTCAAGCACTGAACTTCATAGAAAGTATAAAGCTCTTACTTATGCAGTACTTGGGATATTCACAGCAAGGCCAGTTTCATCATTATAGCCATATTCACCAACGAGGGTGAAGCAGCAGAGCTAATGGAATCACATACTGAGAAAATGCCTCGAATTCACCCTGTCAAGCCCCCAAAAAGAACTTGCAGAAAAAAAGTGGGTTCCCCCCCCCCTTTCTAGTACAGTACAATTAAATGAATCCTTTATTGCCATGCTTTACAAACTGTGATTAGCTGTGGCATCACGAAGTAGTCGATTTTCAAAGTGGGAAGTACCAGACCACAAAATACACACTATTAATACAGCAAGAGTGATGCATTCTGCATCCAAGTCCAACGGCCAATTATGTCACTAAATAATGAAAAAAATACCACCCCTCCCCACCTCAGATTTCAGCTTGCAAGACAGCGGCAGGCATCAAACTTTCACTGCCCTGCTCACGCTGCTGAAAGCAAGTCACGGGGATAGAAACTCTCGAGAATCACATAAGAAAATCCCGCAAGCGTTTCCAGCCTCCCACACAAACCGAGCTCGGAATCACCCCCTCAGGAAACCTACCGGAGAAACCGCCCGCGCGGGCACGAGGGACGGCTCTCAACATGGCGGCCACCGAACAAAAGGGCTGCGGGAGCGCGAAGAGCGCCCCCCGCAGGAGGCAGGCGCCTCCCTGCCGCATGGAGCTGGCGGCTCCGGGCGCACCGAGCCACCTCCCCTTCCCCCACCAGGCGCCGCCCGTTTCCCGGCTCAGGCGCCGCCAGGAGCCCGGCCGGCTCTTTGTTCTCCGCCAAGGAGGTGAGCGGGCTCCGCTCCTCCGCCGCCGGCGGAAAACGGCGCCCGCCACTCGCGGCACCCACCCCGGCCCGCCCGGAAAAAGGAGGGGAAGGCAGCAGCCGGTATCGCCTCCCCGCATCACCACCCCCGCTCAAAGCAGCGCCTTCACTTTACTCGCTAAGTCTGAACAGGAAACATGGGCGAGGTTGTTGCCGGCAGACACGGCTTCTCCAGTAGTCTGCTTCCCCCACAACGAGAAACAAACACAAATAAACAAACGAGTTAAAAAAAAATATATATGCGCCTTCAACACTGGCTCTTGCATACAAACTCGTCCCTCCGCAGCCCCCTCTTCCCCCATTCAAGGGCAAACCGCTCGGGCACCGGGACGGCCGAAGACCTCAGCCAGGGACTAGGATGTGGTAACTGATCCGATCCCACGAAAAGTATAACTACCAACTGGCACGGCACAACCCGACCCCATCTCTCTCACTGCAAATATGCAGGCTCCAACCTCAAACGTTTCTACTCAGCTTCCCCTCCGCACTTAGCGGGGGCTGCCGATCTCCTTTATGTTTTCGCTTAGCACCCGCAGTAACCCGACAGCGGCAAGCAGAAGCAGCCATCGACCTAAGCCGCCATTTTGTGCGGAAGAAAGCGAGAAGAAGCCGACGAGAAAATGGCGGCCGCTTAGGGCAGCCGCCATTTTAGGCGGCAGCTGCAACAGTACCCGTCCCCTCCCGGCCCCGCATGATTTTTCCACTCGTGCATCTCTCACCTTCTCTAAGGCCTTGTCAGCTTCCCCGGGTCCCGGCGGCTACCAAGGGCAGGGGAAAAGGCAAGAGAGGGAGGGGAGGGGAAGGGAGCCGGGGACCGGGGCTGGGGAGGGGAAGGGGGGAACGCGCGAGACAGGGCGAGCCTCCGAGTCACCACAGCAGGAGCAGCAACGGCAAAACGCTTCCCTCATCCACCTCCATAGAGAGCCGGCTCGCTGCCGCGTCTAAAGCGCACCGAGCCAGCCCCACTAACTTTATTACCGTTCACGCAACCTACCCCACCTTCCTCTACCATCCACCAATCGCCGCTAAGGGCTCCGCCCGTCTTGCCAATCACAACCGAGAAAGGGGGTGGCCTTAACGCCCAAGTGGGCAGAGGATGGAGGAAGTTTGGTTGACCTGTACCGTCGCCGCAGTGCAGCATCCGTATTCGTGAAAGCCGTTACGCCACATTGCTGGCGATAGAGTCTATGAGGGAAGGGAAGTTTGCGCAAGTGGCATAGCCGCTTAATAGCGGCAGCTTGGATGCTTCTCGCTTTCGCTGTTAGGTCCTGTGCTTCAGCCTTCAGAGAGCCCCACTTCTAGAGGCCTAGAGTGTGAGTTACAGTTCTGTCACGTTCACAGAAGGCTAGTTTAATATATATATGTTCTGATAAGCTTTTTTTTTGGCTTAGGGTTTGGTTTTGGGTTTTTTTTTTTTATTGAAAATTTATTTATGCTTAGTGTTTCTCTCAGTCAGACCACATTTCAAATTTGGTTGAGGTAAGAATTTAGCGGATTCTCGACTATAGTCCTGAGCTTGCAATCAGATCCAAAGGAGGAGACTTGCCATTTGAGATCCTAGAGCCTGTCTATGTGGATCCAATTTCAGGTTTGCTTTCTGGGTTTGGAAACTATTTCTGTCTCTGCATGTGCTTTTGGCTGGTAACTGGCCTGTCCATGGCAGAGCATCCTGCAGGCAGGCCACAGACAACCAGGATTCTGTAGAATCATTTTTATATATTTATCATGCTAAGCAGGCAGCTGGTGGGATTTTTTTGGTCTTGCTCAGTGAAAACAAAGATGGACAGGCTTTATGCTGTAGCTGGAAGTTTGAGTTTCAGGAGATTTCCAGGGATTTATCAATGTGAGGTTTTATTCTTTAAGGTCTCAGCCCTAGATTGTCACTGAGGTAGCGGCTACCTAGACTTGCCAAAGATTCACACTTATTTGCTCTAGATGGGGGAGGAAAGGCAACAAGAGTTAAGTGAACCTTACAACAAACTCCACAAACATCCACATCTGCTTTGTTCTCACACATGCCTTCCGCTTTCGGTTTGTATGACTCATAATTCAGATGACTGGGAGAAAGTGATCCAGGTAGTAACTCTTGAACCATATACACAGCAAGTCCAAACAAACGATATTGCAGAACTTGGACTTCCCAGAGCCAGCCAGCCTCATTCCTAATGCTTTCAACACACTGTGCCACAATGTCCCAAGGGTTATATAAGACCTAAAGGGTGCTGTCATGCAGGAGTTCTTATGTCGCATCTTATCTGGGGTGAAGGTTGTTCAAGGCAGGTTTCCCTATCTCATACCCATAAGCATTAAGGACAGTTTACTTGTCAGATTATGTTACGGAAAATCTTGAATAAACTACCTGAAAGTAAGTTTTGAGCATGTATATGTTGCGTAAGGGTGAACATAACTCTGACAGGTACTTGTCATACCAGAATTTTTATGTAGTGACCCTTTCCTGCATTTAACCATAGTCATGTTACTGCAAGAGCTTGGACCTTGGATGTGAATCTTCAAGAACAGAACTGTCTGGATATCAGTCGAAATCAATGGAATCCGGTTTGAAAGATGGGGTCAATAGGCACAGGGAAAGCAGCAAAGTCAAGATATAAACCAATATTAAACCTAGTTAATATTATTGAACAAAACATTCTCAGTGTAATAAATTAATAAAAATACTTGTAAATCTTAAAAACAGAAGCGAGAGTAAGGATTTTGTTTTGCAGTGGATTGCAAAATAATCTCATAAAGTATTTCCAGCATAAGCATTCCAACACTGTTTAGGTTAGAGACTCCATGAGTGAAAATCAAGGAGAATTTTCTTTTTTTTTTTTTTGGTGGGGGAGACGAGAGAAGAGAGTAGAAAACCTGCAAAATATGGTAGGTACATATTGACAGACCAGAGTATCATCTTCTTTGTTTGAAAGCATACTATAAAATACTTATTACCATAACAACCGAAAGAAACACCAACATTTGGTCAGTAAGAGAAGAACAGCAAATGATCACTGTTTTCTTAAAAACTCTTGACTGTTTTTTTAGGACTCAATCCTGCACCAGCAGGATATATGCTATTCTGTATCTCCCACTGACTTTGGCATGTGGGAACCTAAGAAGCTTCAGTGCTTGGCTGCACATAGCTTTCCTGCACATCTATGTCGCGCTTTGTCAGCCTCAGACCAACTGCACTAGTACAATTGATGAAGGCAATGATCTGTAGTACAGAAGTCAAAAAAGATTGTGAAATAACTTCTATTTTATACATTTCACCTGCTTTTTATATTCCATGAACCGATGTGGAAGACACCATTATTCATGTCTGAAAATGCGGCAGCCCAATTGCTCATATGATTATTCAGTAATAAATTTGCCTAAAGATTCTTATTCAGTGTCTCCTTGATTTACAAAATAATTTAAAAAATCAGCAAATGGCATTTAGTAGCTACCAGTTTTCAGTATCACTTTGCATCCATCAGTCACCTTAGTGTGCACTCCCCTTATTTTCCTCTTTCTTTTACTTGCCCTGAACACCAGTGATGCTTTAATTCAAATAAGCTTTTTACAACTGACCTAGTGGTAGTTCTGGATTTGTTTCTACAAGCCTGAACTTGCAGAATCTAAGCATAATTCCAACTTGATTGCACTGCCACTGGTTATTTGGAGGACAAAGTTTGTCTGTGCAGTGTCATGAGGAACCTGCTGTGTTGCAGACTGTGTGGCACAGATGCAGGAGTTGCTGGCACAGATGCAGCATCTCTCTGAGAGGAAGAGGAATATCTCTTGCAGTGCATATAGCATTGCTCAGAACCAGAACTGGCTGCTGTCATCTACCAAAACAAGCCATAAAATTTGGGAAAAGAGCTTTGCAGAACTGGGAATTTTTCATTACTATTGCCAAGCTGGAATTGCCATAACTTTTCCTGTGTAGTATGTTACATTGGAGTGATTACAAAGCTGAGCCCTGATGGGTGGAGATTCCAGACAGAGTGCTGATGACAGGGTAGCTGTAGCAGTGGCACCATACCATCTCCAGTAAATGCTGCATCTCATCACTGTACTGGTTGTGGATCTTGCTAGGTTGGGTTTTATGCAGAGCGCCCAGTTAATGTAGTATAGACGTGCATATAATGTGAACCAATCTGGAGTAATTCACTGAAAATTCACACCCTAGTTTACTCCATGCTTATTTCTCCAACAAACACTTTCTGCACTTTCTGACTTTCCAAATAGTTTTTCTGCCTTTCTAAGTGAGCCTAATTTTTTTCCAAAGCCATGCCTATATAGTTCCTAACCCACCTCATGAATGAAGCAGTCATGAACATTTAACCAAATGTGTGCATACAGTTTTTCCCCTGTGATACAAGTCTGTCTCAAAGAGAGCTGTTCTGTAGAAAGAAGGCCTGGGGACAGATGGGGGGTGTGGAGGATGATGACACAATAAAAATCAAACCAGATCG
>JAVHNF010102413.1:0-11583 GCA_034783455.1 Micropsitta finschii | reverse complement strand
CCCGGTCTGGGGTCGGTTGTGTCCCGGTTTGCGGCTTGATCGAGTATGGGCTGGACCGTGACTCGAGGACGGGCTTCTTCCCGGCTCAGAGACAGGGCAATAGGTGGCTGTGCTACAGCGGGAGAAGGGGCCAGGGCTGGCCGCATCCCCGGGACAGAAAGTGGTGCCTCGGCCCAGCGGCAGGACGGGGTTTCGCCTCGGGGCTGCAGGTGGAGGGTGGCTGCGGGCTACGTCGATTTAGGGGCGGGAGAGAGCCCCGTATCTCCATGAACCACGGAGAGCGTGGAGCGGGTTCCACAGGAGTGGAGGCTGGAGCACCCGCGGCGAGGCGCCAGGTTTACCGCTTTAAAATGGCTGAAAAAGGTGTCCCGGGGCATCCCCTTCCCTGTAGCAGCAGAGGAGAGCCCCTTCGCCCCGAGCACCACGGTCTCCTGAGGCAGCCCCGGCTGGTTACAGGAACAATAAGGCATCGCGGGCGCGCCCGGTGCCTCCCGCTGCCGGGGCCTGCCGGGGGCAGCGCCGCGGGGCCGGCCGAGGGTGCGGGCACAGGGAGAGGCGACGTGGGGGGGGGAGGGAGCGGGAGGATTGAGCCGGCCAGGTGCCCCCCCCCCTTCCCCCTTTCCCCTTCCCCGCCGGCGGAGCGAGCGTGCCGGTTAATCCCTTTATCCCCGCTCGCTGGTGGCGGTGCGAGCCGCCGGGCCGGGAGCCACCCGCCAGCCGCCCGAGGAGGCGACGTGCTGGCTCCGCGGCGCAGATGTCGCCGTTTGGGAGCAGGGAGCCAATCCCCACCGGCACCACCTTCATTCACAACATAATTTTAAAACGCGGCGGGGGACAGGAGGGCGGCCCCTGACGACCCGGACACCGCTTGGGCACAATGGGGGGGCGTTCTCGCTCTTCGGAGCTCCCTGCCGTCGGGCATCGGAGCCGTGCCCCAGTACCCCTCCCGGGGCCCCGCGGCCTCCGTATCCCAGCTCCCGGGGCGGGTCTCGCTGTCTCCCTGCGGGGGCATGGTCTGCAGCCTCTCCCTTTCTCCGGGCCTCGCCGGGGCCCCCGGGAGGTGCAAGGAGCAGACCCCGGTGCGGTGCGCAGGTTGGGCAGCAGCCCATCGGCTGCCCGTGCTCCGAAATCCGGCAATTATGCAAATGCCTGGGATGCTCTCCCCTTTGATCTGAACTTCCTCGGAATGATCCCATCTCATTACGAAGCATGAAAATGCTTCTCGGACGTGTAAAGTGAACGACTGAGTTCTTTTCATCCCCTTTTGTTACCCGCACCGGGCTTGTCCCTCGACCCCCGCATTCCCCAAACGCCAAGAAAGGGGGCCGAAAGGGGCTCCCGAGGGGAGGCGGTGGGACGTGGGAGCCGCCCTGGCCGCCGGTTGTCATGGCGAGGCCAAGCGTCTTCCCAAGTTATGTGCATCTAATGGGTTTGTGCCCCGCTCGGCTCCCGGTTCACCTTCTCCCCCGCTGCCTGGCTCCCTGCCGGCCCCCCGCCTGGTCCCCGGGAGGCAGCGGCGCCCCGGCGAGCAGCGCGCCGAGCCCCGAGGCCTCGTCCGTCTGATTCACCTCCTGCTTGCCCATCACACGCTGCGGGCTCGAGAAACGGAAGCGGGATGGGGTGGGGGGAGGACTCCCGCCGACGGGAGCGGAGTCCCCGGGCAACTTTAAACTCCATCTTTGGCTGCGCTCCTTCCCACCTCTTGTTTCAGTTTTGATAACAGACTAACGAGGCACTGAATGTAGCGCAGAGTTAGTATGTCCACGCAACTGTGGATATGATTTTCAAGGCTCCCGAGAGCCATGGCTGGGAATTTTTGTTATCTTTCTTTTCCTTCAAAGAGATATTAAGAAAGTTTGTGCTGTCTTGCAAACTACTCCTCCCGTGTAAGAAAAACATCCTGACCGTTTGCTGGAGGCCATTTTATGAAACCTCAAGGAGGTTAATAGCTTGCATAATTTCAGGAATACCAGGTGTCTCCTTAATACCTTTTTCGCCTTCCTTACCATTCATTCGGCCAAGCCAGGAGCTCCGTGACAGACAATGGATTCCCGAGGGGAATCCGAGGGGCCTGTACTAGAAAACAGGGACTTCTTCCCCGCTCTGCTGATGCACCGTGCAGGGAGAAAGCCTGCAACGTATCTGTGAGATGAAGGAATAAGTGTGAAGGAGGGCACAAAGTGAGAGGGCTGCCCTAAGTTTGTTGTTGTTTTTAATTTGGCTGGAATTCACAATTTTGCCTACAGAAGCATGGGTAGGTGCAGCACTGATGAAATTGTGCCACTGCAAAACCAAAGCTGAGCAAACGGGAAGGAGAATTAGCTGAACTGGTTTTAAAATGTTGTCATGTTTGTTGAGAGCTGATGAACTCTGGTGCTTTATAAGTGCTTGGAAGTTTTATTAACGAATAATAATAAAAAAAATGGCAGTCCTCCTGCTTGCTTACAGTTAAGCAATGACAGCTTGTAATGCATTCCTTTGAGATCTCCAGTAATACTGGGGCTCAGGGGACTTGAAATACCTAATTCACAGGGGTTTTTTAACCAAGAATGGACCTTTATGATCAGCTGGCCTGACCTGCTACATATCATGGGCCAGTGAGTTTCAGCCAGACGTTCTTGTATCAGACTCATAAATTCTGGCTGAGCTTTTAACCTGGCATCCAGTCTTGCTCTGAGGACTTTTAAGTAATAGTAAACCCACTGCTTGCCTGAGTTGTGCCAGTGGTTGTGTTCCCTCACTGGTTTGTTGTTTTTTGTTGTTTTTTTTTTTTAAAAAAAAAGAGAAAAAGAGCACCTATTTCTGCTCAGAATTCATATAGCTTCATTTCCAACATAGGATCTCATTATGCCTTTGTCTGCCACATTAAAGAGATCTCTACTATCAGAAATCTCCCCATAGAGACACTTAGGGCACTTAAAGACTATGATCAAACCAAGTCATAGCCTCCTCTTGGATAAATTAATAGATGGGATTTCTTTAGTCTTTTGCAATAAGATGCGATTCCCAGAGCTTGAATCAGTGTTGTAGCTCTTTTCTGATCCCATATTAATTTGCCAATGCAATTTTAACATGCAAACACGACAACAGGGCCAGACACAATATTCTGGCAATGGTCTCCATTCATGTCAAAAGCATTAATGGCATCATTAAGCTTACTTGTTTAAAACCCTATGCAGATTACCTTTATAGATAGCTTTAGCAATACTGACTTTATTAAAACCCCATTTAAAAAGTCACCTGTCTTCATGCAGACTAGTGTTGTTCATCAAATTCACAGAGCTGAGCATCATTGGACCAAACTGCAAAGCTAGCTTCGTTTTTCTAGCTGTGGCTTTTTCAGTGTCCATCAGCCCTAGCCTTCATTAGGGCTTCTTATGGTTTTGCTTTTGCTGTAAGAAGCAACTGCTGCATATACTGACAATGGCACTCACCCTGGCTGTGCACTGTCAGAGAAGAGCACAGAGAGAGCTCCACTACACCATTCCCTCTCCTTCCTCTTCCTCTCTTGCAATGCTGAAGCCCCAGTTAAGTTCCAGCAAGACCTTCACTGTTCCGTCCTTTCACTGGCCATGGCGGCTCAATTTTGAGGCTGTACTTCCAGGTGCCCTGCAGACATCTTTCACAAGGGCTTCTTCAACCACGGCAAACAGCCCCTTTCACACCCGAGCCCATTCCCCATTCACCTTCACATGAATGTCTACTCCAAAAGACAGACACTAAGCAGGGTAAAGGTCTCCCACTAGATAAGAGATTAAATATATCATCTGATAAAGAAATAGAAGCTGCCCTTCCTCTGCCCATCCTGGTGATGCCCATCCATTTTACATCCAGCTGTAGCTAGGACTGTGTTGTGCTGGGCCTTGTGTAATGAGGGTGAAAGAGCCTGTGTCCCAAAGATCTCTTTCCATATTGTTTGTATCCTCAAAAGCAGAAAATCATACGAGACAGATACAATCTTGGAAGTGGCTGATACACATGGAAGTGGCTCATACACAAACCCTGTGTTTCCTAGAAGGATTCATACCTAAGCAGCACTCCTTTATTTATTTTCCTCCCAAATGATAGGTCTTCTTACATAGTCTCAGTTGGAGATTCACATCAATCATGATATTGTGGTCATGCATGAGACCAAAGTTGCTTTCCCCAACAAAAGCTATCAGACTTGCCTATGGCATCTTGTAGCTCACTCATTCAGTTTCCCAGGCTGTTCCCACTGACATCCCTTCCCTAACAGAGGCTGTGGCACATGCTGGAAACCGGGTGAGACTAGTGGGCTTCCACCATAGGCACCTTCTAGAGGGAAAGCAGCTACGACCTGCCCGGGAAGGCTGGTCTCCATATAGGAATGATTCTCCATCTGCACAGATCTGTTTAAGGGACTTGTATACCACTTATTCTGTTACTGCCTCCAGGAACACAGTGCCAACACAGCATAGAGCCTGTATAGCTACGCTTTTTACCCTGGAGTGAACTCTGATGAGGCTCATGTGATCCTAGAGGACCTTGAAGCTGCTACTGCAAAACCCAGAGAGGCCCAGCCTTCAAAAACCAAGAAAAGGGCAGAACAGGATTAATGGTTAAGTTGTTTTTGTGCATATGCTCCACCTCACATTCTGTGCCATGCAGTTGCACCACAACTGCCTCTTTAAGCTTAAATTATCCACAATAAAATGATTTTTCCCATGACACATGTCACAGCCTTCATGTCCTACTACTAGCAGCCCTCCCTTCATTTATGTTTTCCACATGCCCTCGTTTTACTATGAGTCAGACACACTTGCCCTCTCTTCCTATGACTTACACTTTCCTACCTCAGAGGACATTTATATCAGAAGACACAACTGATGGCCCAGTTTAAAGACACCTTTTCGTACAACTGGCATCTCTCCTTGCCAAAACCACTGCCAGACAGCCATCAGGTTTAAATCAAATTCTCCACTAGCCTCGACCGTGAAAAAGCCAGCACAGAGAAGTCACCTTTGTTATAACAACACACCCTTCAGTTGCACTTAATTCTAGTAAGCAGCCCATTATCCTCACTCACTGTACCAAAATGCAATTTATAATTTTAAAAAGCAATAATCATTCAAACCATCAGACCTGCAGCTTTGAGGCTCTGTGAGCTGCAGGGTAGGATTGCTTCTCTTCTTTCTAATTTACCTGCAAGCGCATACCACCCAACCATTTGTGACAGCCCGCTCTTTCTTCCTTCCACACCGTTGCAGCCAACACTATTTGGGTCTGAGTGACTGTTTCGGGGTCTGCTCTAACCCTCCAAGGGGTTTGTCATTAGTTTTCATGGAGAGCAGAACAAGGCTGTATGTGGAAAACCAATATTGACATTTCCTTGTTTAAATATCATACATCAGAGGGGGTCACAGGAGCCAAGGCCACCAGAAAGGGTTCCCCCACTAGCTATTATTTCCTTTTAAAAAGCACCAGGGACACAGCAGCCTCCACTGGGCCTCACACCCCCATGTCTGCTCTTCTCTGCGAGCTGGCTGACTGCTGCCAGTGCCACTTAGCAAATACAGATGTTCAGGTCTTTTTCTTTCACCACGGGTCTCACTCATCCCTGCACAGAGGCCTGGTACTAAATGAATGCCTCGTTTAAGCCCTTTTTTCAAGGCTATGAGAAATACACACCCTATCCACGCTCACCTCTGTCTTTGCTTGTAAAAATCTACAGCATTTTCCTATCAGATGTGAAACAAATGGCATTCAAACTTATTTTAAAAATTAATTGAACCAATACATCAACAACTTTCATGTTTTCAGAGCCTGCATGGCCCTCGCCTGGGAAATTAGAACTGCGGGAGGGTAATTTTGCATTTAAATCAATGGAGCTCTCTTTCCCTACAAGATTGCCTCCACACTTTGTAAAGCCAAGCAGTGATACCGGGCTTCAGAAGAAGGAAGCTCATTAGGTGTCCCGGATCTATGGCACACCCAATCTCCTTGCTGGGGAAGGCTTCCTAGGGGGCTGGTGGTGGGGGCTACAAGCCCTCCATTAGCACCTCCCAATGCAATGCCATTGGGGGGTGCTTCTATGCTCTACACCCTGGTTCCCTTCTCCTCCCATTTATTTGAGCAGCACCTCACCTGCTGTGCCTTAATCCTTGTGTTTTCCCCGCATTCTCTATGTGAGAGTGCTTCACTCTGAGAGCCGGCAGGCTCTCAAGGTGAGATCAGATGCTGGGCTAGGAGAAAGGGTGTTTGGGGACCGCTCTGAAAAAGGAGCAGAGAAAACAACGGAAGACATGTCCTTTCCCAGGGAAGGAATGGCTGCAGGATTTCTCTTTGTATCCAAAGCCCTGAACGGATTTGCTGCTAAAAGAAAGGTAATCCACATTATGTAGAAACAAAATTACATTCACATGAACACACGCATACAAACACACACTGTTCTCTTCTAACTGCAGGACACAGGCTTTGGGAGTTGTGGAGAGCCACAGCAAAGGAGCCTGCAGGGGAAACCAGGAACTTGCTTGCCTCCCTGTACCACCAGCATCACTCTTCTGGTCATCTGCTGTTGTAGGTTTTTGCAGTTTTGCTTCTGTTTTATAGGTAAGCAGAACGATCTGCCTTCTGTGCCTACAGAGTGCCCAGCATGCTAAACTTACTCGTGGACCTGGAAAGAGAAAATACCACTGAAATTTAGCCCGTTTATCTCTATGCATCCTGAGCTTCACCTGAGTTCCAGTTCCCACCACTGTATTGTGTTTAGGTGATAGCCATAGTACATTAGATAATGCAAGACAGAGTAAAAGCCCCACAAGCTTACAAATCTAAACAGAACCCAGAGAAGTGGCATACCTAGAGGTCATAAGAACATTAAGACATCATTTAGGTGGTTACATAGTGGTCTTTAAGGGGTTTTGGTGACAGGACTTTTGAAAACGTTTTTTCCCTGCTCAGGAGCATTCTGGAGGCAGTGAGATGTAAGGAAGTGATGAGAAAGAGAGACACTGTGACTTGACAGACTGTCACTGGGTGAACGATGAAGGTATAAGCCTTGCAGCAAGAAGGGCTCCAGACTGCCAAGGATGGGGTGCCTGCAGCCTGTGAGTGCTGGCAGGAAAGGACTGGGGTCAGGAGGGGAGCCTGGGGTGCATCTGTGCTCGAAACTGAAGCAGCCTTCATACCTTTCAGTGTCCATACAACCATTGCAAGCCATAGGGGTTTGCTCATTCTGCATTATGAATACCCAGTTCCTGTAAATGTTCAAGACCAGGCTGGATGGGGCTTTGAGCAACCTGGTCTAGTGGAAGGTGTTCCTGATCATGGCAGGGGTGTTGGAACTGGGTGATCCCTTCCAAACCAAACTATTCTGCAATTCTTTGATTCTTTAGCAGTGTTCTCTACTGCTTTGTTTCTGAGGCTTAGCCATGGCCACATAACAGCACTTCCAAGGAGATTTTAAAATGCCTTTGGGGCAGTGAGGGACAGCAGCAGGACAACCATCTGAACCACTTTGGTCTGAGATATTGGGACTTAGATCCACCCAGGCGTTAATTCAGTGAAAGCCAGACAGGATCAGGCTGAAACTGGCATTATGCGCTGTTGGAAGCAAATCCACATAGTTTTAAGCACACGCAAAGCATTTTCTATGGGGACCTGGAGTGCTTTACAAGAGCGCTTGAGGGACCAGGTGACTTTTAGCATGGTGAATTTCAGCAGTGTAACTAAGGCTTAATGTTGTGGCCATGGCCCTGCCTGAGGTAGGGACGACTGCAAAGGCCAAGTCAACAAGTTGGAAAGATTTTTTTTCCTTTTCCATTGCCACTGTCTTTTTTTTATGTCTTCTTCTTATGTATATTGCTTAAAGAAAAAAGTGCTGTGTCTTACCATCATGACACAAGCCTGTGTTTTTCTCTGCTTGCTAAAATGCTGGAGGTACCTAGCAAGAGAACAGCTCTGTGCAGAACCCACAGGGAGGCGAGGAGATCCTGCGGCCATTTTTGCCTACTGCTCTTCAGGTTGCTCAGAAGTTTTAGTCCTACCTTGAGTCAGTGAAGAACAAGGCCCGGGGCTAGAAACACCTGTGGTGTGTAATACCTATGCAACAGCTCTCCTATCGTGTCACAAGGCAGGGACTCGTCAGCTACACCCAAAGCCCGTCAGGCCCCTGGGAAATCGGGTTCAGTACTGGTTTGCCACAAACCTTGCCCCAAATACGGAAGAAGGACCTTGTCTCAATCCAACCCGAAACAGCTGCAAAGATACACATACATCTGCTGTTGTCTTGTCCTTGCGCTCTTCCTTCAGGTGCTTCCTTGACATGGGACAGGGTGTCCCCAAGCCACCACTCACAAGTACCTACAAGTACTCCTTCCCAGCAACAGCTTATATTCCGCTTTCCCCGGCAAGAGTTGCTCTGACATCTTCACACACACACATGCACACACAGAGGGATCTTTCCAAATGCTGTGTGCATGATCTTTTGCTCTCCCACTCTCCAGCAGACTGGGGCCCAGCCTGCCCAGACATGTGCCACCCCATACTTTGTCCTCATGCTCTGCCCAGAGCCTGTCCCCATCTCCTGCTTCTTCCATAACTCCGATGCTAGCCACATCTGCAGCAGCAGAGCAACCGCATGAGGTGCACCGAGGGCACACAAGTCATTTACCTCCTACCCAGCTCTGTCTGATGTGCTCCAGTGGGAGTCACACAGTGCTCTTGCTCCCAGTTCTTACGTGGTACGCAGAGGTATAGGGCAGGTTATAGATTTTTGCCTCTCTCTGTCTGTGCTTTGTACTCAGCAGGCCTCACGGTCTGCTCGGCTGCACAGGCTGCTGGCTTGATGGTTTCTCTCTTCGCTTCCTCTCCCGTCCCCTATGCATTAAAACCTCCACCAAGGCCAAGGTGAGAGGCGGGGAAAAGGGGTGCAGAGGGAGGAGGCAGGCTCTGTGGGGCCCTGGGGCTTGGAATTGCTCCAGGGTGCTATTGACAGTCATGGAAGTGCCCCTGCTGCTCCGCAAACGCAGGGCAGGAAGGAGCAGTGGTCGCGGGCAGAGAGGTGTCTCTTGCATGACCTGGGATCGAAGGGGCAAATCACCCAATGGCCATCTCCTGTCGGGTTCCCGTGGAGCAGGGAATCGCTCCCAGCCCCACGACCTGCTCGGGGACCGGGGCATGTCTCACCGGGATGTCTCGGCCATGCAGTCCTGCCTCCCGGCAAGCTGGCCCCGAGGGACACCTGGGACAGCCTTGCCCCGCTGCTGGTGCTCCCGACCCCAGCCCCGACGGGGCGGCGCGGTGCGGCCCGCCTCTCCCGGGGCTGGGAGATGGTGCTGGCCGCGGGCAGCGGGTGCTCCCTGGACTTTGGGAAAGACCTAAATCGGCCCGAGGCACAACCCTGGAGGAGCACGTCAACACTGTAGTGGGGCCAGCCCCCGATGTCTCGCCTGGCTGAGGGTGGGGGGGCTCCAGAAAATACCAAGTGCGTGCTTGGACTGCATCAAAGGTATTTATTTTGATTTTCCCTTGGCTATAACTTCCACCGTCCCTCTTTGTTTTATAGCTGCTCAAGTTTACTTGCAGAATTAAGACAGATTTGGGGGGGAGGGGGAGGAAGCCTTTGTTCTCCGGAGTGTGCTTGTCTTACTTTTTGCATCATGTGGCCTGAGCGGCACCCCCTCTCCGCCCCGACCGTATTTACTCTATCTCGAGTGAGTCCTTTGAAGGAGAGGGCAGAGTCGTCGTTAACCCTCTGCGTGCCTGCTGGGCCCGATGCCGGCAGAGCCTACCCGGCTGGTCCTGGATCCCAGAGTCACGGGTACCGTTTCGACGGACAGCGTCAGTGTCGCATGCCCCCACGCTCCACAGCTCACCCCAAAGCGCCCGTCCCGTGTCCGGTCTCCGAGCCAGCCGTGTACCCGGGGAGCCAGCGGCGGTGGGCCTCTCGGAAAGAGCCGGGGATACCCCCTTGATCACTAGCAGGCTAGCCCGCTTAACACGAGGTTGGAGATGCCTACAAACTGGAAACAGCTGCCGGGCTTCGCTCTGGCCTGCCTGCTAAAATACGCCGATCTCCTTTTAATCTGTTTCATATTCACAAATTAAGCACTTAGCCTAGGTAATAAATCATGAGGCAGTTTACGAGGCTAGCAGGAGACAAACAAGTGGAAAGGGAAAACAATCGCCTAAAAGTGCATTAAATGGAAATGGAAAGACGCGCTCTGAAAGCCCAGCCCGCGCTCCCCAGGGCGGCGGCAGCACCCTGCGGCCCCCGCCGAGCCACTCCGCTGGTGGGGTTTGGGGGATAAGCCAAGCCAAGCCAAGCCGAGCCGAGCTGGGCTGGGCCGGGCCAGCACTGCCCGCACTTCTCCGCGCCTCGGGGCTCCGAACGCAGCCCGGGCTCCCGCCTTTGTCTCCCCGGTCCCGGCCGCCCGTACCGGCTCCACCTGGGAGAGACTCCCGCGGCAGCCAGCCTGGAAATGATGACTCGGGGTGGTGATAACTCCGTATCACACACACACATACCGGCTCGGCCTCAGCAGGGGCTTGGGGTGAGGAATGGGATGCTGGAAGAAATGAAGTGCAGGTTTGCTTCACTCCGAGCCGCTCGCAAGGGCCGGCGGGGGACGTGGCATTCCCCGGTGTCCCGGGGGAAGGCAGCCCGGAGAGGTGCCAAGGGGTCCGGAGAGCACATGTCCGCCCGGTTCGCCCCGGGGCTGCAGGGCGCGGGGGTGTGGGGAGCAGCCGGAAAGTAGCGCTTCGGTTACCGGAGTTGCTCCCCAACAGCCTCTCCGGGACGGCCGGTGGAGGGGAGCACCACAGCCAGCGAGGGCCTCCCCCGGTCCCCCCCGGGCCACTGTCACGCTCACCACGCGAAAGGGCAGCGCGGGTAGGACTGGGATCAGACGGGCAGGGCTCAGCCCTTCGGTTTCTGTGGCGGAAGAGGAGAACCGGGAAGCGGGGGAGCCTGCAAAAGTACGGCCGGGAGCTGGTAGCGGGGAGCCGGGGCTCACCCGCGCTTTCCGCGGAGGCTTTTCCCGGGAGAGCAGCCAGCCGCCCCGGGGGACTCAGACGAAGGCCCCGAGACAAAAGACCCAGCGCTAAGACCCTTCCTGGCAAAGGCGCAGCCTGCCTGAAGTATTTCAGCAGACTTTTCTCACCCCATACTCCCCCGGCGGGGCTCCGCGCCCGGCCGGTGTCTCCACGTCGTGCCGAGCCGTAGCAGCGGGAGCGAGCAGGGGAGGACGTGCGGGGCCGGGAGAGGAGGGGGGGGAAGGTCGGCAGCATCCCCCGGGGAGAGGTTGTGTGGGGAGGAAGCGGTGATTTAAAGGGACTCCCGCAAAAGGGAACGACACAGACCTGCGGCCGTTCGCTGAGTCCGATCTGCCGAGCTGTGGGTGCGAAGAGGCGCTGTCAGGGGCTATTTATCTCTCGCCGGAGCGGAGGCTCCGGTCTCCGCATCGCCCGCCGGTAACAATGGCAGCGGCCGGCGGCGGAACGGATGGCGGAAGATGCCGCCGCGCTCCGCTCAGGCGGGCTTGCTCATGCATCCCTCTTGGCCGGAGCCTCTCGCTACTGCTTCTCCGCCGAGAGCTCCAGCCCGCTCCCCTCACCCCCGCC
>JAVHNF010102409.1:0-12670 GCA_034783455.1 Micropsitta finschii | reverse complement strand
AAACATTGTTTATTTCAATGTTCTTCCTTGAAAATAACTTTCAAAAAGCAACTGTACTGCTCCTTCAGTGCCCTGAAGACATCTAGTAAAAACTATAAAAATATACTTGGGGTTCTCTGCTGAAAAATGGGGGCAAACAAGGGAAAACATCCAGCCTTTGAGTCAGCCTTTGTTGGTTCAGCTTACCCGTGCACCTAATGAGACATCCTGCAATAGCAGAAATCTATCCCCAAACAAGTTTCTTGGTTAGCTCACAGGCAGAAAGTTTGTCAAGACTATAATGATATATTCCTGCCTTCAGCTGATAGTGCAATACAGTTCATGGATCTGCTGTACTTCTGTGGGACAAACGCTGGTGAGAGACTGCTCAGTTTGATTTGGAGAGGGTTGTTATTACTCTGCCTTGCTTAATTAAGTGTATGTGGCAGAGAACATAAAGAAAAGGTGTCAGTGTCATGCCCCATAAAATGCAAAAAAGAAGGTGGCCAGTGCTGAAAGGGGGTACCAGACAACTTGATTTCTCCTTTTGTCCATAACGAGTTTCAGTGTCTATGTGGGAGCTTAAAAAAAAAAAAAACAAACAAACAAAAAAAAAAAAAAACAAAACAAAAAAAAAAAACACAACCAAACAAAACCGGAAAAAAACCCACAAATTCCCAGAGGCATCTAATTAAATATTCTCTTCACCTCCTCCTCCTTATTCATTCGCTCCGTTTCTTTCAATGGGCAGGGTCCCATGGCGACCATCGTGGAAGACAAGCATCCTCTTCAGCAGCCGCACCTCGCCATAGCAACCGTCACGTCAGCGCCGGCAGCCAAACCCAGCGGCGGCCCGAGGGGCAGCCCTGCCCCCGAGGCTGCCCTCTCCTGCCCCCTGGGGCCTTGCGGCTGGGAGAACGGGGACCAGAGAGGGAACGGGAGGCTACAGAGAGCCCCGCCGCTAAGGGGTGGAGGGGACGGGACACGACACGTCCCGGTGCCCGCCCCGTCGGGGTCCTGGCGGCGCGCCGCTGTCCGTGGTGCTGACGGGTCCAGCGCCGCCGGCCACCGACGGGGCGGAGGGTGGGCAGCCGGCAGGGAGAGGGGAGAAGAGAGAGGAGGAGGCGGGCTTCTGGTGAGGTCCTGGGGCGTCTGGGTGCTGAGGAGGGACTGCCACATGATCCACATCCCACATGACACAGAAAGAAACCGGTGGCAGCATCCAGCCCTGCAAAACGTCATTTTTTCCTCCGTCAAAGAAGAGGGGTAGAATACCCCATCCCTCCCCCTCAGCCAGATTCACAGCTACTCGGGAAGAGGCAGGAACAGATGTGAATATACTGCGTGGTTTCCAGTATGACTGGCAACTGCCCAGAGGTGCCTCCACTTGGGATAACAAGCAGAGAAAGCACGAAAGCGGCGCCCCTGGGATTGTGCTTTGGAGCAGATATGTGGATGGATAGGTACTGTGATGAGTGCTGCAGCTAAAGGAACAGCTCTCTTTACCGAGGTGATCTTTTCCAGTAATTTACCTTCTTATATTTTACTTACTTGCATATAAATTCCTTGGGGTTTAGCAAAGAGGACTCATTCCTCATGAGCAAATCCCCTGCAGTGCTTGAATTTAAAGCTGATTCTGATGAAAGCAGGGAAGTGTGTAGAATTACTGCAGAATAAATGTCCGTATTTTCTGTACAAATCTACATTGTGTGCATCTATGTTCATTATTTTTAAATTATGCCACTTATTTGTCTTAAATAAGTCCCCTGACATGATCAGTTCGCTGAAAGCAGAAAATTACTTTAACTGAGATGGAGCAGACCAATCTGCCCATCTGTTTTTTCCCTGTCTCTAGATAAATTCAAACAGCTTCTTCCTTCCTGGTGTAACTGCACTAAAACATCTGCTTTTGTATTTTTCAGTCATTAATTTGAAGTTATCCTTCCTGAAAGCCTTGTCTCCCTTTTTTTCTGTGGGGGTGCCTGGATGCAGATACTTAGGGCAACACCACAGGCATAGTAATCTTTGCTTATCTGTAGCCCACAGAGGCAAGAAGGCAATTCTGGTTTTGCTAATTCAGGCACATACTCTCTAAGAATGCATTGCAATACTTTTCATTCACCCAGCTGTCTTCCGGCATGTCAAACAGTATGTTGGCTCCATGAAGTAATGGAGAAGTAAAACTGCCTTCTGCTCTCAAAAAGCCATTTGTGTGTATGAGGCAGGATTCACAGCCAGTTCTTTCTGGCAAAGTTTTTTAAATGTGGTTCTTGAAGATTTGTTGTTAAAGCCACTGTTAATGGCTTAACCAAGTGGCTTGATTTGCAGGAAAACTGGGTGCCAACCCAGAGGCATCCTTAAAAGCTGATCTTTATTTGGGTGTCTTTGGATCTTTAGAAGCTTGATTTGTGGGTTTAATTTAAACATTCTGGTCTTGTATGAGTCAGTAAGGGGAGGAATTTCTATACCTCAGGCACATTTGGGGAGCTCTGCTTCTTAGCTTAAAGTAAGAGCTTGCAGACTCTTACTCCCCCACAGTTCTCCTGTGAAGCCTCTATTTGCAAAGATGTGCAATGCAATTCCCTCATCTGGGTCACACCACATGATCTCCATTTGCATTTTCCTTTGCAGCCCCACCAGTCATCCCTCCTCAGGTGTTTAACAACCTATGGAGCAATTTCAACCAGATGATGCAGAATAGCCCCTAACATCCTCAGCCTGCTCCCCCTCCTGACTACAAACACAGTTCTCCAACACCAAAACATGAAACAACGCTTATGTGTTTGGGATTTCTCCATTCTAGCAGCTTCCCAAAACGGTTCTTGCCACTGCACCCTTCCCAAGAAGACATCTCCAGTTCAGTGGTTATCAGCAGGCCAGCACCTTGCCTCAGTGGCTTTTCCTACCTTGTTTTTGTCCACCCTGAGCCTAACTCAGCTGAAACATCCGTTCCAACAAACATCTCTGCATCAGGCATTTCCAACCTAACTATGGCTTTTGCATGGCCCTCAACCCTTGTGGCTTCTCCAGGAATGTTAATATAGGAAAACTATGGAATGGTCTCACTAATGGCCATATCCTCTGACATGGAAACACTCTTCTACTGCTCATTTAGGTCTCCTCCTCTTATTCCTATCAGATAAGTCTTCCTGGAAGCATCTTACGATCTCTGGCAACTCTATCCCTAGCATGATTATTTGTCACCAGTACTACCCCACTTTCTGTCACTATGTCTTGCACAGGTGACCTGTGTTGTGTGAGCACTAGATCCAAGTTCCTGGGAAAGGTTAGGAACCATATGACAGGGACTTTTAAATCCCAGCACAGTTGTTTACACTAGTGCAAAAATTTTGTTACCATATTAACTTCTTGTGTGTTGAAAAAAACAGTTTTCACAAGATTTAATATCAAGAATTAATTGTTACATGACATCTTCATATAGGAGGAACAAAAAAACCCCACACTTAATGTTCTCCTATGATGACAAATTGTGTTCATTGCTAGCGAGAGGGTGAGCTAAGCTAAGAGTCCTCACTGAAGCTGCTGGCATGTTTTTCCTGTGGGGGAGAGGACACAGCACGGAGGGGGTGAGAATTGCCAAGAGATGGGCAGAGAAATCAGCCAAGTGTGAGAATCACCACAGCTTATCTGTCAACACCCACCATGGCAAACCAGCCCTGGTAAGCACTGTGCTCCTCACATCAAGCAGAAGAGCGTGCTGTGTTGTGGGCAGGACCTGGTGTTGCCAAAAAATAATGTAAGTGTGTGGGAGAGAGCATCTATTTTTTTACCTTTGAATCAGGAAAGGGTCCAACCCAGCTGTGTCCAAGGACAGACTCAATCCCTATTAAGAAGGCAAGCAACCTGCAAAGGTATATTTCAAGCTTCTCCACGCTCTCCTTGGACAACTTCAGTAGGTGAGAATCTACCTTGAGTTGGAAATTAGCAGAGTTTGGAAATTAGCAGAGTTGGAAATTAGGTCAGTCCCTCTTCTCCTCGTTCCCACTTTTTTATGCCGCCACAGTCACACTGGGCAGAGATCTGGGTTTTGCTATCATTTTTAGAACAGTCCTAATCTAGAGTTTTACTACTGGTCACTAGTATCAATACTAATAGTAACTACTAGGATGATAGAATAATGCCTGAGACATAATAAAAATCTGAGACACTTAAAACTCTATGGGTCTTTCCTTTGGGGAAGAAAAGCTAGATCTACAAGAAGCCCATAACCACTGTGCACCTGTTTGTAAACAGTGGGTTGTACTCATGCTCGTGAGGCAGGAGACAGGGCACTATGCTGTGTGTCTATCTTATGATTAGCCGGACCATGCTGTGGGCAAGAGCAGAAGAGACAGACTAAAGAAACAAGCAGTCCAAAGGTCATTACAAACCCAACAATCTATTTGGCATAGCCCAGGTCCGTGGAAGGAAGGCTGTGTCCTCCCTCAGCCTTGCGGATGACCCCTCCCTACAGCTACTTGGTGATTAACTCCCCACTGCGTGTGATCCTGCCTATATCATCCTTTCTACAGACCTGAAGGTTTTAACCTCCACCTATGATTCAGCATAGCCCTGGTTGAAGAGAGTTACACCTGTGTCCCTCACTCTGCAGATGAGGTGAGGGTGTCTATCTAGGCAGTGTTGAGCACAAATATGGCTCATATTTTACCACTATCATCCTGAACCAAAGGATGATGTTTGGTATAAGTGAAATTTGCAGTTACCATAAGGGCCTCTTCCCACCAACAACAAAGAATAAATATGCTCTTAGGGTTAGGTGCATGAATAAATTACTGGGTCTTAGCAACTCACCTCAAGTTAATAGACCTATAGTGACTGCCTGTGTGTCAGTCTTAACCCACAGTAACTACATGAGAAAACATCATTGACTTCAGATGCAGGAAAAAGCTACTGTTCTCACAACCTTTAATACCACAATGAGCTTCAAAAGATGGCACTGTCTCTTAAGTAGACTCAGCCAATATTCGTCAGAATCATGCCCCATGGATTTGCCCCAGGCCAAGCCTTAGTGCTACAGGTATGTAGTCAGAGTAGTTAACTCCAGATTTGAGCTTATAGACCCAGAAGCAGTAGATGGACCCTGTTCTTGGACTATTTAGCTACTGCATGGTTCACCGCTTATTAAGCTCAGTTAAAAGGATAAAGCTGAAAAACCATTATTCCTTAGGCTACCAGTACAAGAAATATAAATTTGCTCCAATCCCAGTAAGTGTTATAGTATATTATATCCTTGCTCTCAGCTTTAATACCTTGTTAAAATAGTCAGGAAAGAACACAAAGAGTTGATGAAGGTTGATGGCAAAGAGACTGTCCGCTTGTGCTTGCTTTCCTCAAGCACACAGTAGAAAAATCTTGTTTAGATTCATGCTTATGCAGTAGCTGAGTATAACAGCATCTTTACATCTTTAGATGTGCTGGAAATTGAGTACATTTCCTTCTTTTATTTGATTCCATCCGTTTTTCCTGCTCCCACAACCTCACCCTGCAACACAGGCTAGGCTCTCAGATGCTGATAAAAGATGCAATAACATGTATTGACTTACATCAGCAGTACAGAAGCTTTTACTGTAAGCTGAGCTTAGACTGCACCGGTACTGAAAGCTTCATCCATGAAATAGCCCATCCACACTTCTAGTCATGTCATCTTTAGCTACCTATGCTGCACAACAGGAATCTCCACCAGTGGGGTAAAGCAGGGAGCAGGCAGAGGCACATGAGACATGATGATGGATCTCAAAAATTTCCTGTGTCCAAACCATGTTACTCTCCTGATAGAGGCAGATGTTTTCTATCCCCATATACTGGAATGCAAAGAGTGAAGAAGAACACACTTCACTTGAAGAGATTTTCAGGCTTTGCTCTGCAGAGCTGCTCAAAGAATAGAAAAGCCTTCGTAAGGGCAAAATAGCTGAGCATTTTTATGAGCACTAGACCAGAGAAAAGAACTGGCAGGGAATCTGTGTGCTTACAAAAGCATGTGTATCCGCATTCCTCCACTGCAAGCAGAAGTACTGGATGGCCTCAATATGTGCACAGTTATCTCTACATAGCAAGAAACAGATAGAGGTTAAAAAAGTCTGTGTTCTTCTATAAAAGGATTATTACATTGAGAAGATGCACATACAGGGTAGTTAACTTGAATTTAGGCAAGGATGAATGTTACCTTCTAGCACCTTACACCCAGACAAAAGCCCCCAAGTTCTGATTCAATTTACTCCCATTTCTCATGTTGATTAAACTCAGTTAGATGAAGCATTTCTTTTCCAGTGTGGTAGCTATTGCCAAGATATTCTTCAGAAAGGGAAGTATATGGAGTAAATAACCATCTTAATGCTTTTGAAATAATTTTCTGGGCCAAAGCTTGCCTGGTATTTTGAAGTTATGACGCAGAAAGGTAAAATATGTTGACTAAAAAAGCCCCTTCTGCTATTGCTAGGTTAAATAATGTACAACGATCTATTTCTTTAGCTACCTTTTTAATCCTGAAAAGCTATGGCTGGGAAACAAAATGTATATTATTTTGACTAAACATTTTAAAAGCCATTTAATGCATTCCTTTGCAAATCTTATTAAGTTTCACTCTTCCAAATGGCAGTGAACACTTATTTTGTTGACAGGACAGTAAACATGCAAACACTCAGTAACTATGCCATATGGGCTTTATGCAACAGCAAAGTAGACGTGGCAGTGATTTTATGAAGTTCTGGTGGCTCAAAGACTTAATCTCTAAGAAACAGATCTGTTTTGGAGAGTTAGCAAGAATATATTTAACTTGCTATCAACCCAAGGGATAATCCTGAAAATGGAATGTTTGTGCCTTCAAACTGCAAATTAAGGTCTATAAAATAGGAACTGTGGCACCAGGAAATCCCTCTGATAATTATGAGTCATTTCACATGCCCCTTATTTTCCCAAGCAAATGCAAAAACTTTGGGGTTTTAAACAGAAATACAGGAAGTCCTTATACCAGTTTTAAAAGGATTCCCACTCTATAATGTTCAAAAAAAAGTGAGATTTTTGGCACTGCTGCATCCATGCAGACTCAGTTACTAGAAAGCAGTCTTTCACTCAGCACGGTTTAAAGGGAAAATCAAACAAAAGCATTTTTGTTAAACAAAAATGTAATTAGGTCTCACACAATTTTAATTTTCTGTATTTCTAATACTTCCTTATTGACCTGCAAGGCAGAGGGAGACTGAAGAGCTCATAGCTATTTTCTTATGGATCTGGTATTTGCAAGCTGAGCAGTTCATTAGCACTTAAACCGTATTTCAGTAATGATGCAGCAGTCAGGGATATGGGATACATAATGTAGCAAGATAGAGAATTTGTGGTTATTTGCATCCCAGACCCATGCAGAACAATGCATACGCTGAGCTTTTTCTTGCTGCCGACAGGAGCGTTACTCGTTATGCAGAAGTTTATGTCTCCACTATAAAAAACAGACTTGCCCACCGAAGAAGATATGCTGAGCCATAGACACAAAGGTTCTTACTGCTAAATCAAGGCATGATTCTGACCTCGGTGCCACCTATGAAAAATAGGGTTGAATAGAGATCCTTTAATATAAAAGGAAATCAGCTTCTGGTCCCTTTGAAGGAAAAAATATTTATGACTAGGAATGCAGGAATCTCAGTGCTGGTTAATCAGAGAACATTTACTTTTCAGAAAATAAAACAAGTAATTGATGTTCAACCAGAGCAATCAAATGCTCAGAGTAGTTAAAGTCCCTATATTGCACTTATACATTCACCTGGACCTTTTGGGCCATGTGCTGAATGACTTTGGATTTTCCCAAGGAAGAAAGAATCACAAAAAAAGTATCACTTGCACCTGCGTTTGGTGCCTCTTCTGTTACACTCACAGTGAAGGAGCCACCACCACCACAGACACATAACCAAATACTCTATCTCTCAATGCAAACATATGGTATCTGGTGAAGGGTGGCACAAGGAAGGTTTCTCCTGTTGAGGTGTTGCTTCTTCTGTTCGCAAAGCTCCAACGCAAGACAGCTGGATATAGCTCTTGCCATTCTCCTTCCTCTGTAGGCACGCACTAGTTAGCTCGCCTCACACACCTCTGAGGATGACACATACTGTTCCATGGTGGGGCTGCTGAATTCACAGCTTCTTAAAGGCACGCTTGCAGATAATCTGAGTTCTCCATTAAAAAGTGTCTGGGCTGACTTTTAGTCAAAATGAAACAGAAGTACTATCTGAGTGCTACAACCTGCATAACTAAATGTCTCAGGTCTGAACTGACACAGACAGCAAATTTGGCTAGCCAGGAGAATTATCATGAGAACAGTGCTAGAGAGTCTGCATATTTTAACAGCTTAGGAAGGTCATTTCGTTCTCGTGCCTGACTTGCACTGTTCTTCAATATTGGTCAAGAAAATTTCATCTGGTTATTCTTCTATGAAGCATAATTTGTGCAGCTGGTTATTTTTAAATAACACATGCTTCTGCATAGCAAGAAGGGAAATTAAGGAAGCAAAATAGCCCATAATGTTCTTTTCTATCTGGTTAATAGGCTCCACACGTATTACTCTATTACAGATAATTCTAACATGTAATTTAGTGGGTTGTACTGTCAGTACATCCTGCCATTCTGCCAGAGACAGCAGCTCAAATACCATGCTGACAGCTGATGATGGCAGGATATCTCCAGGGGCACAGATCCACCCAATGGAGGGTGAGGAAAGGCAAGCAGGAGCTGTTTGAGAAACCAGGAATCATCTGCCAGGCAAAGCTAGAAAGAAAACAATGAGCGAAGGGATGAGAGAAAGAGAAGGCCAGGCTGGGCAGCACCCATGGCCCTCCAGCAGAATACGGGACGAGGGGCAATGCATCATCTGCAGATGGTGCCTCTTTCAGGGTTGGCAACTCAGCCACCCGCAGCACACTGGGTCTCACTGCTGATGTCCTGAGTGCTATTTTGACAGGAGGCTAGCATGTGAAACTTCTTTCAGTTTAACACCCCACTGAAACAAACCCAGTGGTTACTACCCCCAGACTGCTTCAGCTACGAGTCCAACTTAAGCTGAGTCATGTTGTCAGCTCCCAGACACTACCTGCATGCAAAAGCTGTGAAATAAAGCATTGGGAGCAGCACTGGTGACATATATATGCCCATTTTCTGCTGATGCAGAGTAGGCAGGTGGGTATGGTGCAGGGCATAGAGAGGTGCAGGGGGGTCCAGCAGCACTGTGGCTGCAGCTGCACAGACTGGCAGTGCCCATGCAGCTGTGCCACACTCCAAGCACACTCTGTATTTTTGAGTAGGCTAAATTTATGTCTGTCCTGCGCACCTCATTGTACATCAAGCCTGTTCGTATGAAACATGCATATTGCATGTTCTAATAAGTGCAGCTAATGAATACAGCTAGAGGAAACAAAAACTCCTTTAGCCACACGAAGCAATCAATACATCTTTTTCTCTGCCACATCTGACTATGTTTTGCACTGCATTATTGAAAATGATGTGCCAAACAGCACAAAGATTCCATGTTCAGCCAGTGGCTTTGCACCATGGAGCTCCGGTCTGACTAGGGAGACAAGGAGAAATTAATTGGTGATAGATGCAGAGCTGGAGTAGGCGCAACAAAAAGCATCAGGAAAACACTGGGAAAAAAAATACTCAGAAAGGAAAGTTGTGAATTTGGATTGCTTGGAAAGCTGAGGAGAATGCTGGTGGCTTTTTTGAACTTGTCCATTTGGTTTCTGGGATGAACACTTGAACTTCTGATCATTAACTGAAGACAGATTTATCTTTCGTGGTATCAAGACTCTGGACTTATGCATTCACACAATATATCCACAGAAACAGACTTTCTGTTTCTAATGAATAAGAATTTGCATCTAAACACCATGATTTGAAAGGACACTTTAGGATCATCAGGCCCAGGCAAGGTGTTTGTATAAACTCAGCCACTAATATTTAGTACTTTTACATTTTAACCCTGTGATAGGCTAGGACCAACACAACAGACTAAATCCAAGATGGCAAACTCTGTCTAACAATATATCCATTCCTGTCTCACTTCTTAAAACAGGAAGACATACATATGTCATACCATGGTGTGTCCCATATCTGACACAAAGGACAGGCTACAGTTTGATCCAAGGAGCTGTATTTCAGTGACAGCTTGGAAATACAGAAGTCATTAGAGCACCCTGGCAGCTGAAAAACACCATCTAAAAAGAAGACATAGTGATTGTGTTTGCCTTAGGGTGATGGTTGTGTAGTCAGCGTATTCCTCTCACTCAGTTTGCAGGTCACCAGCATGGGTGAAAGGGCACCTCAGTCTCTAGCTGTGAAACAAATGTTTTATCTTTCAGAGGAGAGAGGTACATGTCCTAAGACAGTTAGGTTGTTAATAGAACTCAACACAAAACTGAATGGCCTCTGCTGTGACAGAGACTCACCGTATATTTCTGACTGTTTCTCTGACATCCACTACATTAAGCAGTATGTAGATTACTTAAAATTATCTTTCATTGCTTAAGGTAGGTTCTTCCCACAGACCTGTTAAATAGAACCTTGCTTCTTCTCTTTTTATGCAGCCTGAGCAAAAGACACGGCCATGATTGCTCACAGCATGGATAACAACAGCAGTACTGCTGTTCTCCCTACCTTCCTGCTCCTGCTGCAGAGTGAGAGCTACCCGGACAGCCCCATCCCTTCTGCTGGCTATGAAATGACAGAATCACCTACAGGACCCAGCTCAAGCAGAAACCACAGTGCCTCACTGTATGACATGCAGCGGGGGGAAATTACAGCAGCCAGCATGGTTTTTGGAGCGTTGTGGCTGGTGTCCCTTGTTGGAAACTCCCTTGTTTGCTTAGTGATCCATCGGAGCAGGAGGACACAATCCACCACCAACTATTTCGTTGTCTCCATGGCTTGCGCAGACCTGATGACTAGTGTCACAAGCGTGCCCTTCGTGCTGCTTCAGTTCACCTCTGGCAGGTGGACACTGGGGAACGCGATGTGCAAGCTGGTAAGGTACATCCAGCACATCACCCCTGGAGTCCAGATATATGTGCTCCTCTCTATATGTGTGGATAGATTCTACACTATCGTCTACCCCCTGAGCTTCAAAGTGTCCAGGGAGAAAGCCAAGAAAATGATTCTGGCCTCTTGGCTCTTTGAGGCTGCATTTGCATCACCGGCTTTCCTTTTCTACAGTTCCAACAGTGACGACCACTGCAACTTTTTTCTCCCCAAATCTTGGGAAGGAGTTACCTATGGTGTCATCCGCCTCTTGGTGGTGTTTTTGATGCCATCTACCCTCATTGTCTTCTTCTACCAGAGGGTCATCAAGTACATTTGGAGAATAGGCACCGACGGCAGGACTGTCAGGAGGACAACAAATACTGTCCCAAGAGCAAAAGTGAAAACCATCAAAATGTTCTTAATGTTAAACTCAGTCTTTCTCCTCTCCTGGCTCCCTTTCTACATGGTACAGCTGTGGCACCCACAGGAAGTCAACTACAGAACTAGCTCCTTGGTTTTCCTGTCCATCACCTGGATCTCCTTCAGTTCTTCAGCTGCTAAGCCAACCATCTACTCTGTGTATAATGCAAACTTCAGAAGAGGGATGAAAGAAACTTTCTGCATGTCTGCCATGAAATGCTACAGAAGCAATGCATACACCATCACCACCAGTTCCAGAATAGCCAAAAAGAATCATGTTGGGATCGCAGATATCCCAGCTCCGGCCAAACCTGTCATGAAAGAGTCCATCTATGATGCTTTCAACAGAGAAGAAAAGGAAAAAAAGGTTGCCTGGCCTATTCAGTCCAATCCCCCCAATACATTTGTCTAGCTGGCTGCATTGCTTTGAAGAAACCACTATGTACCCACAGAACAAGTTGCTTTATATCCTTTCTGAATATTGATGTATATTTACATATTTTTAACACAGATTTGGGGAAGAAAACAAGATGTTTTATTTTATTAAATGCCTTGATTTTGATGTGTCCAGTTTATTTAATTCGCATTACCTTCTGCTTTCTGGGAATACTCTCCCTGAGTCACAAGCATCCCTTTTCTACAAAACAGGAAATTTCGTAGACTCTCCCCAGACAGGCAAAAAAGGGTAGGAAGAAACACTGCTTTTTTGAATCCCTGTACATTGGCCACTATGTATCAATGCATTTATCCACCCAAGGCCATCTATACTTCTGTCTGGTACGTCCCTGCAAATACGAGCATACTGTGGTTTTCCTTCTTGTGCAGACCTCATGGGCAAGAGGTCCACAGGTGGGCAGCCAGGCTTAATCCTGACATCAGTGGTGAAACTCCCACAGCCCCACAGGGTCAGCATCAGTCCAGCACTGAATGCTTTTGCACCTTCGCTGTTGCGCCTCTCCAGAGGTCTCATGGGCCAGACCACCTCCTCTCAAGCTGCTTCTACACCCACCCTAGTGCATCCACCCAGAAGATGGGGCTGGGCACAGCCTGAGAGAAGACCTGCTGGTCAAAGCAGTGCCAGGCGCACAGGGACTCCTCACTGGTTCAGTTTGGTGTGTCTCCTGGCCTGAGTCCCTTCTGCTGAGGTACGGCTGTGCCACCTGCAGCAAAGAGAGGTTTTCTGCACTCACACATTTTCCTGGCAGCATCCTCCTCCATGGGAGCACCTTTGAACAGGTCCCTCACAGGCATA
>JAVHNF010102390.1:9064-19215 GCA_034783455.1 Micropsitta finschii | reverse complement strand
GCAATGGTGTCAGTTCCTCAGCCAGGTACTATTCTGGGGGCCCAGAAGCAGTGCCATGTGGTGTGCTGCGGAGGGATGCTCAGATTTGTTGCTGTATTTCTCCTAAGGCAGAGCACAGAATTCCCATGGATGGCATCTCCCATCTATTCTCACATGGTGAGCAGAGCAGCTTTTCCCATTGGGCACTTCATCACTGAGACCACGCTGTTGGGTGGAAATAACATTTGGAGGCGTTAGTCAAAAGACAAATTAACCTAGCGTCCTTCCTCCCTCATCTGCAGCCACAGAGGCAGCAGTGGTGAGGGGAACCGTACAGGCACAGATACCTAACCTGAAATCTGAGTGTGTTTTTGTGCCTTCACTCAGCGCTACTTCTGTCTACACCCTTTAAACCAAAAAATCTTTATATTGTGCCAGGATTCTCTTGTCTCTTTGGTTTATCTTTTGGAAACATGGCTGGTCACCCATCAAAATGTGAGCAAATGTCTGCAAAAGAGCACAGCATGAGGAGCAGGCAGTTACAGTAACTTCACCGCCAGATGCCCAAGTACAAGGCGTAATCTGCACATCTTGAGATGATTGGAATTGCCTTTTATGTGGGATGTGGCCAGAGGAAGGCCTTGGTTTGCCATTAGGTCTTTCAGATTTCACATGGGTTATCCTCTGTGCTTGTCCACAGGCTGCAGCTCATTCACACATTTGACAGTGCTTGTAAGAGCATAACTAAAAAGGCAAAGTATACTGGAATCAATACTTGGAACCATTTTTTAAACACAAGTTTTAAAAATTAAACCGTTGAACTGACTTTTTTCAGCTGCTTTCTGGTTTCATGAGAACTGCTGTGTTGATCAGCTCCATTAACAGGGGGCCAGATGAAGCTTCGGATGTCATTTTTATCAAGGCTCTTTCATATTTATATCTCACATCAGAATTTGGAGCTATATAAATAAGACAGAGTGTATTAAGAGCCTCAAGCAATCCTGCAAGAGAGCAAGCCCACAAGGCTGGCCTGTTGTTTTTCCAGGCTCAGTTAATAATCTAGGTAGAGATGTGATTTTAAGAGTACTACTGCGAGCTTTGAGTGCTCCGTAAAATCAGTTCTGTGTTTTGAAAATTGGTCTACTTGAAGCAGCAATGTCAGCATAATCTTTAAAATAATTGACTAAATAGACCAAATAAGTTGCATTTGGAACTAGGATTATTTGGATGGGTTTGGAGTTTCTCAGCAACACTAAAACCAGCGCCAGGGAAATGAAAGGAGGAGACCTCTGCTCCTTAGATCTCCACCTGAGCTTTTCCAATTCTAAAGCCTTGAACTGTTTAGATGAGCAGACAAGGCTGAGGCCGTGGTGACATAACTTCGTGAGTTTCAATGAAACTCTTCTGATTTGGACCAGCTGAGCATCTGCTACCCCCAAACTTTTAACTTTTCCTTTGAATCAATCCCAAATTCCAGTCCGCTATAGCTTCCTCCTCAGCATCAATCTGCACTAGGGAGACAGCCCAGAGCCTCTCAGTAGCTTTCCTCACTGGCCTGAAAGGCCACTTCATGTCAGAAGTACTAGAAGTTGTGCCAGGATTACTTTGCTTTGTAATATTATACTTTCAAAATGAACTCAGCAGTACGTTTGTGTGAGAAGGATACAATGCACATATGCAAGATGCACACAGAGGCACATTCCGAGCACAGAAGTTGTCCTCCCCTGGGGTTGCCTTGTCTTCCTAAGTAAGGGTTATTAAGGAGGCCAGATAACCGAGGTAGCATCACAAGAAGGGGGAAAAAATAGGTCTTAGACATGAAACCGCTGAGGTTCGGAGGGTCAGGAGTGTTTGAAATGCCCCATTCAGCGTGTTGGCGAGGGGCTGCCCAGACCCTGAGGTCATCACTGGGTTTGTGGGTTTGATCTTCAGGCGGTTTTTCCTTTCCCAGCTTTTTTGCTGGGACTGTTTGGCAGAGCCCAGGAGAGGATGAGGGTCCTGCAGCACTCCCTGAGCGCTCCCGATCATCACACTCCTGTGCAGTGGTTTTGCTGAACCGCCTTTGGGATAGGACCCCTCGGCCCTGCAATCTCAAGTAGCTCCAGCTCTGATGGGAAGAGGGATGCGTAGATTCACACGTTGGGTCCAGACTTGCTCTGGATACAAGCGTAGTGGTTTCAAGAATAGGAGCATTGCCAAGCAAGAGCCAAAGAGTCCAGAGGGTGTAGGACACAGAGCTGGTAGGTGTTGTGAGCATGCAGATTACGTTGAATTTCCTTTGTGGAGTTGGAGGCGGACAGAGGGGTCACCGTTGAGCAATCCGAGGCATTCCCATAACCCTGGGAATGAGAGACCAAACCCAGGAATTTTAATACAGTGTTTTCTCTGCAAATACTTTTGGTCTGATATACACAGATGTGCTGCTTGCGTAACTGAAGATACAAGATAATTCTGCCTCAGTACATTAGAAAACGTGTGTACACTCTGGCTTGCACAGGAAAGTGGGTATTACATATAAGGTACATTATAGAAATTTATAGTAGCAACGTATTGAGACTTTCAAGATGGGGTAGGAGAGAATTCCTTTAAACCCTATTAAATGTATCTGCATATTCCTTTCAAAAACTCTTATGGAAACCTTACACAAGGACTCGTAGGCTTACATGATGTGGATGGGCTATGGAAATTATTTTCTATAAGCATTTGACTGTGCTAGCTTTTGAAATTTCACATACTGACTAAAATTGGCAGCTCATCCTTCTGAAGTGCCATTTAGGTAGGAAAACATCCTAAACCTCTTTACAAAAACACACAGCTCTAGGAAACTTGAGATTATTTTTTAAAAGCACTGGAGTCACTGTGAAAGTGCCTGTCGTGAAGAATATTCTCCCTCTAAATGCTAGTCCTTTATCTAGTGCACTTTTAACCTTCCATAAAACGCTCGGAGTCAAGTCTGGCAAGATGCCACAGTCTTGGGTCTCCTATTCCATGGACTTGAGTTGTACGGAGCTTTTCAGGTTCTCTTTTTAAAGGAAAAAACAAGCTGCTTTGCTTTTTCTTTTCCTTTTTTCTCTCTTGGTAGACAGAATTGTGTAGAAGTTCAAGCATGACAACGTTTTGTCCGTATCTCAGCAATCTCTTCGTGCCTGAAGTAAGCCCAGACATTTATGTAAGTTCAGATGTCCTCCCCGTTTCATAATGGGGGACATTTCAGTGTTAGTTATTTGGCATCCTAGCACTGAAATAAGGCACTAGAAATGAAATTTGCGGTCTCAGAGGGGCTCTGATGTTCAGAAGGCTCAGTCTTCATTCCCCTGGTTATCTCCTCCTCTTGTACCTCCTCATCTCCTTGCTAGATCCTGCCACCTCTTTTCCAACATGCCAGGTTTCATCTCCAAGTGCATGGCACTAACAAACTCTATGTGGATTCAGCATTAGAGTTATCATAAGATAGTTTGACAGTAACTAATATTTTACATAGGCCACTGAATTCTGATTTCAGAGACGTTGCTCAGGCAGCGTTTGGCAGTCTTTTTCACTTTGCAAATTTAATGTGGGTGCTTTTGTGGTGTCTCAACATCTTTCAGATTGCAGCAGGATGTAATAGTTCTAATACGGGAATTGTTTCTCAGTGTTATTTCCTCTTTGGAATAGAGTTTAATACCTCTTTTTTCACGCTGTTGGGTTAAAAGAAAAAAAGGGTAAAAGAAACATTTTTGGGGGGCAGGTCTATCACAGTCACCCAAAGAATCACAGGAAATCAGTCCCCGCAGCTGCCTATGTTGGTTGCTGGAGCATGGGGAGAACTGGCACAGGTTAATGGCTTCTGCAGGAATAGGGCACAGGGCTTGGGGCAGAGAGCACATTTAATTGACTTTTAAGCATTATCATAATCAGACAAACTTGTAAACACTGTAGTAATATATAAAGCTAGGAACTGACTTTCTGTCTGTGCTCCCATTGGAAAGGAGCAAAGTTAAACTGCATTTGTCCGGAAATTTCTTTTCAGCCATCTCAAATTAAAAGGAGCTTGGAAAATGAAGAGCTTTAATGAGTTCTTAGTGCTTTCATTTCACTACAATTTAATATTAACGATTCTTGCTTATCCCAATAGGAAATGTATAGGTTCCCCCCGGGGTGCATTGCCCCCCTCTGCCCTCAGCACTGGCAAGTGCCTGGTCCAGGGGGGCTGGAGCCAGTTCTGCAGGTCCTTGCCTCAGAGCGGCAACGAAGGGTGGTGGAGATGGATTAATATTTAGAGCTCCCTCGTTAGCATAACTGCATTTCATTAAAAGAAAAAGGAACACTCAAGAAAAACCTACAACTGCAGTAGCAGCAATGCAGTTTCCAAGCCTTTGTGTTAGGGGCGGGATTTCTGTATCCCGGTTTGGTTACAACCTCCCATAAGCTTTTGAGCCCTTTTGTGCCTTGGGCTGCACCGTGCGTGTCCCAGGCAGCAGCACTGGCTCCCGTGAACGGTTATGATGTTCATAGTAAATGTTCCTGCAGAAAGAGAGCCAAGAAGTGTCCAGCTGAGTTCGGGATGTTGTCTAAACAGTGGAAGATGCAGAGCTTACGTGTAAAAGCGCGTGTTGGCGTACAGGGGAGCGGAAGCTGTGTGTTGGGGGCCGGTGTGAGCTCCTCCAGGGAGCACGTCCCTCTCCCCTTGTTGGCAGCGAGTGAAATAAAAATGTTTAACTAATCCATTCACGGGGGAGCGTTGTGTAAATTACAAACAGGTTAAGAGATCCTCGAGACTTCCATTGTGTTCATACAAATTGCCTTTTAGTGTTCGCCTTATATAGGATCCTTTTGAATGAGAATCCAGATGGCAGAAGCTACATAATCATTATTCATTACAGTTAATAAGTAACACTCGGAAGCCCCAGCAGTCCTGCGAGTCCCCCATGATAGGCATT
Organism: Micropsitta finschii; assembly: GCA_034783455.1. Classification (NCBI taxonomy): domain Eukaryota; kingdom Metazoa; phylum Chordata; class Aves; order Psittaciformes; family Psittacidae; genus Micropsitta; species Micropsitta finschii. The sequence continues at coordinate 14,317 of JAVHNF010102390.1, read as the reverse complement.
GTGCAAATGGAAGGGTAAAGAAAATAATCCTTGCTGCAGAACATTTTATGACTTTGGTTAAAGACAAGAAGCTGTGAAGGGCCCTTATGTTTGTGTGCCCAGGAGCACAGACCAGGCTGTTATGCCGAGAGCTCTGTCTGCTGGGAGTCTTCTCATTTCTCCTCCGAATGAAGGAAATTAACTTTGATTTTAAAATGAGCCTCTAATTTTGGCCTTTTAGCCATTCATTCAAAAGCTGCTCATGGCCCGAGAGAGGTGGTTTTAGCAAGCAGCACCTCATTTCCACAGCACTGGAAAATGCCCATCTTGTATCCTAACTTCAGAGAGGGGCAAGCACATTCCCGCAGTCAGAGCCTCCTTGGCACATGGCGGAGCCCAAGAAGTTCCCCAAAACAATTGCTGTGAATGACAGAAATGAAATCAAGGAGATTCAAGCCCCGCTCGCCATTACCCCACTTCCTGCATTCCTACTTGTTAATTGTCTAATTCCTAACGAGTCTTCAGGCGTCTGATGGACTTTCTGATGTGTGCTCACTCTGACGCTTCCTCCCCTCCCGTCCCTGGCCTCATCCGTTGCCGGAGACCTTGTTCCTTTAAAAACGCCATCCTTAAAAATCAGAAATACTCAACCCAGCAAAAGGAAAAGGGAACTTGACATTAGTTGAGCTTGAAAGGCTTGGTGCTGTGAAAAGTGACTGACGTGTGAAAAGAGGCTACAATTAGTTCTTTCCCCCAGCACTCTCCCATTCAGTCCAGGGTCACTCCTTCAGCGAGCTGCGGCTTTGAGGGTAATGCGTTGTGACAGTTTGAGATGATGAAAAATAATTCTTGTATTCAGAGCTGCTGCTGCTTCCCCGCTGCCCTGACACATCAGGCTGCTGTCATGGTATCATTTATCCCGGCCGCGGCTCCGCTGGGCTGTGCAGGAGCCTGGGCAGCCCTTTCCTAGGTGAGAGGAAAGGGTCAGCTCTTCCAGCAGATGATTTTGGAGGATATTTTGAAACTGTGTTTAACAGGGGAAAGCAAACAGAGAGAAAGGAAAAGCCATTAGAAGAAATAATGCACTGGAGATGAGATTTTTGAGTAGACATAAAGGAGATACCACAGCTTCGAGTGGACCACTACAGAGAGAGCACGAATAAGAAAGGCAGCATAATTTATGAGTGTTCCGGGCAAAAGAGGACTATATAGATTTTCTTCAGGCATTGAATTAATGCACCCTATAAAATGGTTTCACATTTAAGCTTGGCAGGGCTTTGTACCTCTCTGGGTTTGATGGGGTCCTTTGACAGTTCCTGGAGCTTTCTGGAATTGAGGGTGCAGCACTGCTGTCCCCAGAGCAGCTCCTCCTCCTTCTCTTCCTTCTCCTCTCCACTTTGGCAGGGAGAGCAGAGTGTCTTGGGCAGCAGAACAAGGGACAGGGCCATCAGGCTGTTGGGAATATCATCAAAAATACATGTTTTGTGGGAGGTTTCATTTTCAATTTCTCATGCAACCAGGTACCCACCGCAGGAAGGCTGCACTGGTGCTGGTCTGCGGGCAGGCCCACTGCAAGTAATGCTGTGGAGAGAGCAGGCAGCATTTGCTTTGCAACACCTTTAATGCCCCATTGCTCTCTGAGCAGCGTCAGTGTTTCCACAGCCCCTGAGCATGGCCTTGGATGCTGCAGGGCCATGGGAGGAGGTGGCTGCTCCCCAAGGAAGCCTGGGGACCCAGCCATGCTCTCACCGTGCCACCTTCCCTCCCTGCTCCCAATGGCCACTCTTCCCCATACCAGCAGCAGCAAGGATCTGAAGCGCTGCTGCCTTCCCCACTGCAGAAAGTGGCGTGTGCCCTGAAAATCTTGGTTCCTCTGGGACCCTGGGTGATGGCAGCGGTGCCCATTACTGTTCCCATCAAAAGCACAGGCAGGGCTGTTCCCAGCTCCCCTGAAGTGACTTTCTCCTCATGGCTTCAGCAGATGTTCCTGCTCCTTCATCTCATCGTTGCTGTTGTTGTTGTTGTTGTTTTTAGGGCAGTCAGGACTTTGTGAGTTGCTTCCTCCAGGGACATGGGCAGGTTTTAGTATTTACGTTTCCAGTATTAGCGTTTATTTGTATTTGTGTTTGTTTTTCACGGGCTTGTGAAAGCCTCAGGGAGCCATTTATGGGGCCAAAATAATGCAAGTGCTGGTCTTCTCACAGTATTTCATTTCCTTGATGGTGGAAATGCTACGAGAAGAGCAGGTCTCATGTTATTTTGACCCCATAAATAGCTCCCAGAGGCCCCTTTCTTCCTTCTCCCACCCACTCCCCCCCAAATCAAATATTTAGGTTGCTGCAGAGCCTGACTTCTCAACCTTTGGTTATCTTGCTTCAGAAGCAGCAAATTGCAGTTATTACAAAATAGCCAGAGAGTCTATAAGGCCGAATGGGTTTTATATGATGCACAATTTGTTGGCTACTGTACAAGTTCATTAAAGTGTATCATAAGAGGTTGTTTTATACTGGTACATTTAAGGAAGTTAATACATCTCGACAGTGTATAAATGGGGGAATGCAGATACAATAACCCTCAGACATGCTGGGGCCAAGTCCATTCCTGGCCTAACTCCACCTAAGTAAACGAAATCACTCGCTGGGCAGATATGTCCTGCTCTGCTGGTGCGGTGCTGAGCCTTGGTCCTTTGCGGCAGCTGCTGCTTCAGGCTCTCCTGCCGCTTGTCCCTGTCTTTCCATTGTCCCTGTCTTTCCATGGGGGTATCCTGGTTTTTCCTTCTATTCTGTGTTTTCCAGCAGGTGTGTTCCCAGCACATCGGTGGTCTGACCGGTTATGTGGCACGTCTTACGTAGGTCTGGGAAGCACTTCACCTCCTTTCAGCAACGCTGCAGGCTTGGCTGCTCCATCCCAGCACAGCGGGAGGGAGGGCAGCACAGCCTGCATGGATTGTCTGTAGGGACCTGCCTCTTCTGACACCCAGCAGCCCACTGTGTAGTGTGGCTCCTTGTGCACTTGGGTCTATCCAGGAATCAGGTCTATCAGAAATCGTCCCCCAGGAAAGGTGTCCCCATGTGATGGAGCCATTCGGATCTTGTCTGAGGTTCCCATGAGAATGGCATTGATGTTCCTGTGCACGTGCCTCTGCTGAGTCCTGGTCTGCTGGAAGATCTGGGGGGAGGAATAATAGTTTGCATAGTTTTTATTAAGGAAATAGCTGGGAAAAAAAATGGACTTACTTGGAGGGATGTAGGAAAACGTGCTGACTGTGGTCCTAGGGGTCAGATGTGCAGCACAGGTAGTCCCTGGTGACCATGTAATGGCTAATGGCACATCTCGTGTGACCCGGCGTGCACACGAGAGCTGGGCCCGGGCGAGGGCAAGAGCCCAATTTCCTGAGCACAGCAGTGTTTTCTGCTGCAGTGGTCAGGAGGTTTACAATGCTTGCTTAGGTATCAAAATACATTGCTCGTCTGCCTTGCCATGTAATTAGTTCCAGAGCCGAGCGGGTTCACAACGTGAGGCTGTTTGGGAGCGCCTGGACTCGTTTGCCTAGGGTAATGTGTGAGTTTGCCATCCACAGTGCTTGGGATGGCAGCTGGGATGTGGGAGCTCCCCTGGTTTTTATCCTGAACCCCTCCAATCCCAAAGCGGACTTTGTGCAGGCTGGAAAACTTCCTCTCCACTTCATACTGAGGTTTTGCATCTCTTTTACCCTCTCTTCTGTCCCTCCCCGTTGCTAATTGAAAGGGGTTCCCATGCCCCACAGCAGCAAGGGGGGCTCACGGCCGCTGCATTCGAGGGATGGACCCCAACCTCCCCAGCCAGTCCCTGCACCCACCAGGCAACCAGTGGAAACAGACCACTGGGTCTCAGCACTTGAACAGGTAGGGCAGCCTCTGTCACTGCTTTGCAAACATGTTTAAGAAAGGACAGCAGCAATGACTGGCATGAGAGCAGCAAGGAGATGCATGAGAGCAGCAAGGAGACACATGAGAGAACAGGAGGAGATATAAAAGGAGACACATGAGGAGGCGTTCATTTTCCATGTGAGGAAAAGGGAGGAGAAATAGAGAAGGTACATGTAAATGTATGCTAGTAGGGTCATGGCTGGAAATGCGCTCCTGGATGGAGATGCTTCATTACCGAGAAGGTATCTCTGAGGCATCATGGCCCGTAGAGGAGAGCACATCAGAAATGTGGATGACCCTGAATGGACTGTGGACCATCCATGCCAGGATGTCCCAAAGGGATTGTGGCCTGTAGAGGCAACCATACTGGGATGGTGATCCCCCACAAAGGGATGGTGGACCGTAGAAGAGCCCACACTGGTTCATGCTTACCTCTGAGCGACCACGGCCCTTGGAAGGGCCCATGTTGGTACAAAGGGAACAAATAAGAAACACAAACCAGTGAAGGAAAACAAGTATGAAGCAGGGAGTGGAAAAAATAAACCATTACAAACCTCCAACTCCTGCACTACCATATGACTAACTATAGGGATTGGTGGAGACTGTGTATCACCCTTGGCAACTAGGGAAGCTGAGCTTAAAAGGGAGGAGAGAGAGGTACTGAACTGGAGTTGAGCCTGGGAAAAGGAAAAGCAAGGTGTTTCCTTAAGAGTTTGTTTAATTATTTGTTGCCTTTTTTTTCTGTTTGTTTGTTTGTTTTCCTAGTAGCTACATCAGTAATTAAAAGTTTGTTTTAATTGGTCATGAAGGAAATATTTTTCAATTCCCTTTGTTGAGACCCTTTGTCCACGACAATCCAATAAATTCTTGATGCTGGTATTTGGGATCAAATTCCCAATATAAACACAAAAGTATTACATTTAGATCCTCAGAACCTAAGCTTAACTGTCATCCTGCTGTGAGGTAAAATCAGTTTATCAGTTTATTACAGTATATAAGCCTCCTGGCTTCTTCGGAACACATCCATGAGGATCCTGACTCAGACAGGCCCACCTCTGTATGCAAGGCTCAGCAGCTGCAGCAGTTGCAAACAGTGTAAAAGCATAATTCAGTTCACTCTTTTGAATGAAGTTCAAAGAAAATCTGAGCCAGTTTTATTAATCTGTTAATTCATTTCATTAACTTTAAAGCTCTGCTTCTGCATATCTTAGTTCAGCCAATGAAACAGAAACAGCTGTTTCTGTATTATAGACCGTCCAGCCTATTAGGTTTTTGCTTTAAGAAGGCTTTTTGTTCTTATTTGTTAATATTGATAGTGATGAGGTGGACAGAGCCACAGGTAGAAAACTGCAACTTAAGAGTCTAC
>JAVHNF010102387.1:0-17001 GCA_034783455.1 Micropsitta finschii | reverse complement strand
AAATTCTAAGTCTCACTTGAAAACATCATCACCTTCCTCAATCCAGGTCTTGTGATAGTTCTCTTTCTGTGGCTGCCTGTTTGGAAAGGGATTTGCAAGCATCTACTTTCCCAAGTATCTGTTATGCGAGATAATAGTACTTGAATATTTCATTAGGTCTGAGGCTGAACATTATCACAGAAGCTGAGAAAAGCTTGGGTATTCATCTTTTTCAAGATGCAAGTTCAAATGAAAAAATCTAAACTTCTCTCATAACACAATGAATTTCTTCTTTAAACAGTCTAACCTCCAGACTTACCATATAATCAGAGAAAATAAGGCTAAACGTTAGAATTCATAGCTCCGTGGATGTGAGGTTGTCAGTAGAAAAACTGGGTGCATATGGAGGTTATACTTTCAGGAACAGGCATAATTTGAATAGAATGGGTTCAAGATTGCATTTTTGGATGTAGTCTCTTTAATGTTGCTATGACTCATTGTACAAACACTTGGCACACATTTATATTACATATGCTGAAATATATGACCTACTTTTAAATTTGAGAAGATGTTAAAAGTTGTGAAAAGCTCAGATATAACAAAAGCATAGGTTCCAATAAAACACTGAGGAGCTTGAGTTTTTATAAAAACAATAGAAATATTTTTATTGCTAATCTGCAAAACTGAGTTACATTTTTTAACATGTCTTTATGGAACGTCTGGCACATCCATTCTGGAAATAAGCACTCTCCTTTATGCTGACCTGTTCGCAGTCCTGTGTGTGGTCTCAACTGGAACTCAAACCTCTAACCCCCTAAGAAAAAAAATGTCAAACAGCTGGGAGGAAAGAGCAACTCGTGCAATTTCCATCCTCAGAAGCTCGTTGGTCTGGGATTCAAAACAGATACCAAGAGGTTACTACTCATATCTCAATAAATGTTTTTGGAATATTATCTCATCAGTTTCTCTAATTTTTTTCATTGAAGGTTGTACCCACATTTTCTTTAATATAATAGAAGGGGTGTTTCAACACCCAACTATTTGTGTTCTTAAAATGTTATTTACAAATTTTACCAATTCTTTAAGTATCTTTTAGACAGATTTCTGGAGTTTGCTCCAAAGCAGAGAAGTGGAGACAGAGAAAGAGACAGGTTGCGTCTTGAAAGTATGAATGGCAAAGGATGTTGTGACCAAACCAAAAATTTAATAGTGACATTTGATTACCCTTATTTTCATAAAACTATCTGCTGATTTCATGACTTTTAGGTTTTGTTCCCTAGTGATGTTACCTCTTTTCATGGAAATATTCCACTGATTAAATGCAAGTCTACTCCTATCACATTTCTCTTCTTTACCTCGCTTCTGGCTGTTCACTCCCACTATCCTGTACTAGCTCCTGTTCTTCTAGAGATTTCCATGAGTATATAACATGCCTTCGTGTCAGTGTGCAAGGAGCAGGAGAAGATAAAAGTTTGACTCTGACAAAGAGATGCTGAGAACTGCAATTAATAAATTCCTTTCAAACTAACTAATAAAAAATGATAAAACTGAAGTTACAGATACAAAAATGTATAGGATGCAAAAGGGAAAAATTAACACAGTTTTCGTGAAAGAAAACTAGATCTCACAAATCTCTTGCTTAAAAGATACTAGGCAATTAAACAGAGAACATCCACTTTGCACTTGTATTTGCACTTGTATCCACAAACACTTATTGCAAGGTGCATTATCAAATGCTATTAAAACCTAGACTGCAAAGTCATTGAAAGATCTCACAATTCTGCTAAAATTATAGACAAGTACACAGTAATGCATGAAGGAAAATTACTCCTAACTACACAATAAAGAAGCACAAAGTTGAATTATTAAGGTGCCGTATCTGAAAATCGTGGTGGATCATAGTTCTCTAAAAACAGCAACTCAATACTGATTCAGAAAAGCAATTGAATTATTGGAAAACCAGATAATATCAGATATGACTGTAATGCTATATACATTTTGATCTGAAAGCTTCTAACTGAGGTTGGATGTAAGAAGCTAGTATTTTAGAAAGTTACATTTGTGTATATAATAATTAATTCCAAATTTTAGAACAATATAGTTCTTTCAAAACTAAAAACCATTACACATGCTCAAGTGAAAAAACAAAACAAAACAAAACAAAACAAAACAACACACCTTGACAGGCTTTTCAGGCTGTAGGTTAATAAATACTCTAAATAATCTAAGCCTGGTGCATTGCTGAGAGAGGAGTGCCATTGTGCTGGCTGTTCTGGACTGGGGTTCCTTCCCTCCTCTCTGCCCCCCTAAACACCTGTATGGCAGAGGATAGGATTAAATAGTGTCTTCTTCAAGGAAGTTTTAACTCAGGCTATTTTAAATTGATCATCAGCTGCAGCTTTCTGACACAAGTGCTTGCTAAGGTTTTGCTTTGATAGGAGACTGGAAGATGGTTAATGTACGTTTCTGCACCTGTGAATTTAAAAGCCTTCCTAAATCTATCACTTTATAAAAATCCCCATAGCCTGTATTAGTCCAGCCCTATTTTGGTGAGATGAAATCCTGCAACATCTAAACTACTTCTAGTACTTGAGACAGTCCACTTAGGCATTTCTTCAAGTATCTTCAAGTTACAGTAAAATAGCTATATTTTTAGGAAGAAGTTTAATTTATCTTCAAGGAACAGAACTCTGCATAGAAAATATTAAATTTCTTAATCTCACATGATGTTTTTGCAGACTGTGAGATTAGCAGAAGGGTAAGTTTCTTGTGGGCAGCAATTTGGAATAGGTGCTGCTGCCACAAAAAATTCTCTGAAACACCTGATGCTTCCATTGGTCTGATAGCAAGTAAGAATTTTAATAACATTAACCATATGTGTCCTGCCTGACGAGAGCTTTTTGTAGCTCTGCACCCTATATAGGGTTTTGCCTGGTGATTTTCTGCTGGAGAGTTTTCATCCTGTTAAATCCTATTTGATCTCCCTAGAACAGCATTTAATGGGAAAGACACTGAGCAACAAATCAAGGAGTGATTTCTACAATGAGAAGTGATGTAACAGTGAGTGGATTAATTACGTGAATAAGGGCTCAAAGACAAGGCCATAAATGTGTCCAAATTGTTGTCATTGTTCAAAAGTTAACAGAAAAAGAAGTGACAGAACAAAAATTGATCTCTATTTTCACTTTCTTTTGCAGTGTACATCTTGAAATGAAATAATGGGAAAGCAAAGAACAATAATCCAAGTATTCTTTTGCCATTTCTTTGCTATATATCCCTAGTAGAAGCTAAAACCATAAGAGCAAAACCACTAAATTTACCCAGACTTAGACACTGCACCTGTTATATCCTTATGCTACAAAAAATACAATAGAAAGGAAAGGCAATGAGTCATTCCTTCTGGTCTTTGATCAAAGCATGCACAGGTTTTCCACGTGTAACTTTATGAGGCCCTGGGCAAGAATCATTCCTTTGGAAGTTCATGGCCTATATTATCCTACAGACGAATACTGGAAATTTTTAAACGCAACCTGTCCTTCTTCATAGCTTCAAAATCTGACTGCAAAAAGTTATAAGATGATCTCCTTGCACAGGGATTGCATGGCTTCTGCAGAGGTCCTATGATTTCTCCGTCCATGCTGATTAATACACACAAAACAGTGGCTTTCACTTTTATGCCATTTGCCTATTTCTATATTAGTGCATGCTGTCCAACTATGTCCTTTATTTTTTCAGCAAGAATCCAGGTGGCTGGCTGTTGCTCAGTCTGGGCTGAATTTCCCTTGCGTGTGGCTAGGGCTTTGAGAAGAGCCACATACTGTTAGGGCTGTTTAAAACCCAAAGAAATAAATCCTGAATCACTGAATGAGGAAATCCTGTAGGGTTTCCTACTTTTCTACCTAGTCACCATGTCAGTATACCATTGCAGCATGGCATTTGAAAAGCTCTGGGGAACAGATATTTGTAAAATGACACTGAGAATATAGATCTCCTGAGGGTATGTAACCCTCTAAGTCAAGAACTGCTCATAGGAGACAGCCAAGCCACACAATAGGAAGGCAATGACCTTCTCTGTTGTATGAGTGGGGAAACACCTTTTTATCCCAGTGATAGAAGTAATGAAAAATCTTTAAACAACTGGAATTCTGGAGGAGGGCATGGTAAAAGCATTATTTAATTGGCACAGCTAATGGAAAATAACTTGTACAAATCTTTTACGATTAGAGTAAGGTTATTGTTATGACTAGAGTAAGGTTACTTTTTCATTTTTTTTCTGTTTTTTCTCATTGAATATAGTTTATCTACTCACTATCACAACCCCACATCTATTTGCTTCATGGTAAAAAAACTTTGCCATGAAAAAAAATAAACTACTTAACATGACAGCAAAAATATAGTATATTTCCTTTTATGTTACTGAGCTTAATTTTAGCTGATTAAAATCTTACAACTCTGAGTGGCTCCAAGGTAGATTTTTTATTCCAAAACATGGTTTTGGGAACAGTGAAACACTATATTTTGTTGGCAAACAGTTACAAGAATTAAAACCTTTAATCAGGCTCTGCTAAATGCTTCAGTTTATAAATTGTTTATGAGTTAACTAGGACCTTCTATATAAATCTGTTTCACTTTAATAATAGTCTGGAACTTTTCTACACAGTATTTGGTCCAGTACAGTCTTCTACTGTTCATATCTGTCTAAGGTTATGGTCTGATCAAAATTAGTCTTACAGAAAACCTTAAATATCGTTCATAAATAAGCCAGTACTGCTAATATGGAATAAAAAAAATCTCTCTAAAGGTCTTCCTTCTTGCTTCTGTTACACACCATAAGGAAGAAAAATAGGCACTGATTCATGTCTACGTACCTTACCTGCCTCCCTTGGCAAGCCTGCTGCATTGGCACGGCTGTTTCCCTTTGCCAGCCCAGAGTGAGGAGTTCTGATTTTGCTGTTAGGTTTACACAGGTGCAGTTCAGCCATGCCCCTGAGCCCCACGACCATCCAGGGGTTTAATCTGCCGTACTAATGACAGGTCAGCCTGTTGGGTCAAAGCATTTTGTCATGTTATTAAGTGCTCGGGGTACATGCTTAGACACATAACGCCGACAGAAGGGAAAGCACGTTGGATCACCTCCTAACAAAGAAGCGGTGAAACAGCCAGTGGTAAACCTGTTTCACAAGCATTCCTGCCCTCTCGTGGTAAAACTGTGCTAAATTTAGTTATTACATGTCACACAGGCTTGTCAAGCAGGTAAAAAAAACCAAAAAAAACAACAAAACCAAACATCCAAAAATAGAAGAAGAAAATAATAAAATATTTATTTTCTCCCATTCATTCATGTGCCTTTTGTTGTCTGAATTTCAAGAGGTCTTTGCAGTCCTTCAGCTTTCTCCTGTATCAAATAAGATTCTTTGAGATGCCTTAAGCTTACCTTTTGGTGCCTGAATTTCAAGAGGTCTTTGCAGTCCTTCAGTTTTCTCCTGTATCAAATAAGATTCTTTGACCTGTCTGTAGGTTAGCCAGATCTGTGAATAATTCTCCATATAGATAAAAAAGAGGAGAGTTTCCAGTTTCATGGCTACTCAAGGTATTTTTTTTTTTCTATCCTGAACCAATTCTTAGAGATTGTTTTAGCAATCAGAAGAAGATTAAATCAGGAAAGAAAAGTATTAGGGTTGTAATTAGACCACTTTTAAGTTGCCTCCTACCAGCAATACACATTTATTTATCCTAAAACACAATGCACCGTTGCACTTCTTTTCTAAAATAAGTTGGTAACTGTCTGAAAACCAAGGTTTTCAGGAGTCCTGGTATTTCTTTATGTTTTGCAAAAAGTAATTTAGAAAATTATGTCTGTTTGACAGGTCCAAAATTGGTGCTCCCTATAAACAAAACTCTTTTATTTGGGGCTCTAGGTAACTGCCACATCTTCAATTCAGATGTACTGCTTACACTGCATTAGCTAACTCACAGTCTTGACCAAGGCTGAATCATACTCAGACTCCATCTCTATTATCTTGTATCATGTGATGTAGCAAAGTCAAATCAAGACTTAGACAGACCTAGCAAAACCAGAAATAGCAGTTGGGTCAATTTACCTTCTCTGAAGGTTGTCCTTAGTCATAGTGAAGGATTATCTGAAGAAAGTTTGTATCTACACATTCAAAGAGATGGACAGAAATTCAAGAATTAGCAGATCACCAGATATAAAATACAGTATTGCAAAAGTGAATAAAAAGACTCGGTTATTGACATGTCTATCTTCATTTTACAAAAATCTCAAATTACCTTTTCTTCTTTCTTTCTTTATAAAAGGTAACAGCCCATACCAAAGCAGGGTGATGACAGCTTTCCTGTTGCATCTGAGAAAGAATAAATGGCTTCGGCTGTCATCTTGAAAGGGACTGTAAACTTTTCTAAGAAGGGTAAAAAAACCCCAAACCTACAAAAATAGTCTGTTAGCAGAGAATGTGAAAAGAAGCACATTAAAGAACATGAATGTAGAGACAGATGTCGTACACATTGCAATGAAGAACACAAATTCTTCCAAACTTGTTGCTGTGACTAGCCATACATCTAACTGACAGATCCGGCTTTTCTTTGAGCAGAACATATTTATGCATTTATATCCAAAGGCTGATTCGTTAATGAAAAATCCAGGGCCAGGATTTTCAAAAGGGACTAATGATTTTGATATCCCAAGTTCAAACATCTCAAACAAATTTTATGTTCACCCAAATAAAACTGCCAGGTGGGGATGCTGGAAGTGAATGCATGTAAAAGGCATGAGCCACTTGACCCATGCACTGGGTTTATAGAAGGCAACTCATAACAGTTTTACCAACTCTCATAGCATAAAAATGACTTTGTGAAACGTGTCCCTGTGAGACTCAACCTTGCTGGAAATAGTAATTTCTAAAATCTAAGAGCTTAAGTGTCAAGAATCTTATTTTGATTTGCTATTTTCTGTAATTGGATCTTATTTTAGGATTGTCAGATTTTATTTGTTTACTGCTCAGCACGTTTATCTGAGTAATTATTCAAAAGAAAGATACAGTTTTAAATAACCTGCTACAGATATCCTTTTATTAAGAGTGATTAAGAGAGGGTGTTGTTCTTCATTTATTGCTTTATAATAAGCCTCAAAATATTGTTTACATCAAACAAATTAAAGCTGTTTAAAAATTATTATTACAGTCATGTTGTTAAATGTTTCAGGTAGTAAATGTGCCATAAAATGACACATAAATATAATAAAAATTGTCCTCAGTGCTGGAAATAACACCTACCATAACATATTTGTGTTACCTGCCATTTCTTATTCTTGGGTTGTGTCACAGTCCTGGCTACTGACCACTGCTGTACAGAGTGAATGAGACCTGTACACTAATGGCTTATGAACATATATTTTTCTCCCAAAGCAAATTGATTTTGGAAAGTAAAGTTGAAATGAGCTTTTCATTTCTATTCCCTGTGATGCGAGCATAAGAATCAAGAAATGTGGATAATTCAGATATATCACAAGTCTCATTTATTCTTGCCGAATATAACAGAAATTTAAGGGAATCACCTTTATTTTTTTTTAACTGTGGAGAATATTTTAAGAAACTGTGGTTTATTCTGAGTACCAAAAAGTCCCCATAGAAGTATAGATCTTTATTCAGCCCACCTAACTTTAGAAGCTAAGATGTCTGCATTAGAAGCCTACTAGGCCAAAGTTCCCTTAATTGATGACGGAAAGTGATAGATGCCTCCAGGGATTCAGATGGTGGACTGAGCTGCCTTTTTTAACTACCCTCCCCTCTTGATTGTGAAACACTTTTTTGACCCTCCCCTGCCAGTATTTGGACTCATTATGACTCTTCTAGTAGAGATAAGGACTGAGGTTCATATTACTTAAACAAACAGACAATAAACTTATTTTTCGTAGTTGTCAGACAGTTCCATAGCTGACCACACATACAGGATTCTTTGGATCACAAGCTGAAAACCATTTCCATATAGGTAGTAGCTGCTACAGCAACAAGGCTCTGACACTGGATAAGCAATTAACTGTAGCTGGGTTGGATCTGGGCTTTTATAAACTGTTGTACCTTGATGGAATGGAAGGAAATTTCAGGGCATTGAAGGCTTGCATTGAAGGAGAATATGTAAAATGAAAATTTGTTCTTTTCTACTGAATAACTTGAATTACTTAAATACACCTATCATAAAGTATGAGCCATTAAAATGAATCAAGGCTGTCTAATATTTGGGGAATTACAACCAAGTTGCCAGGTCTCAAGAACCAGCAGTGTGCCAGAAATAGGCTCTATGTAGAGACAACAAGGCAAAGAAAATACCACAGTTAAGTGGTAAAAGTTTGAGCCTTAGGGTCTAAATACTAAAGACAATACTCATTAGAGCAAGCAGGCTTTTTAGCTTGCAAATGTGGAATATGTACAGGTTTTTGTTCCAAGAAGAGCAAAAAGGAGAGTTAGCAGCCCTGTGACTGGAGCACTCACTGGGATAAAGCTGCTTGACAGAAATAGATGTTAGGAGCAGTCGAATCTGTAAACCCAGCAGGGGCAAGGCTGCTGCAGCTCCATCATGCTTGCAGGTCCGTCTGGCAGTGAGGCTGAGGGTGTACCATAGGTGCATGCACATGCACACACACATAAATGGTTCTTCCAGCAGACCCCAGACCCTAGGGTCTCTCCAGCAGATAGCCAAGCCTCCCTAATCCCGTCTCCTGGTAGACCATACCTCCAGGTGCCCCACTCACAGCAACATACCCCGGTTCCCAAGCCACAGACCGTACTTGCCAGCTTGTCCAGCTCTATGCTTGTCAGGGTCGTGCACTGACAATGCATCCTTGTCATGCCCCATGCAGGCACCATGGGCAGACTCCCACACCTGGCCCACCCCTTATACAAAGGCACATAGTACAGAAAGCCCCACATCCAAGAAAATTGCTAGAAATGGAGTTTATAGAGAAGCTAGGGCACGCTGCGCTGGTCAGGTGCAGGCACGGCCAGACAAGCATCCTGACCAACACCTATTGCACGGATGAGGCTCCTTTTCTTCTCTTCTTACTCTGTTTTCCAACAATTGTTCCTCCCCAAATCACCTCAATCGATCCTCTTCCCCACCTTCATTGTGTCCCCTAAGCATCCCCCAATAAGTCCTATGCAGTCCCCAAATACTTTTCCCTGCACCCTATAGGGAACTCTACAGCCCACACAGTGCCCCTGGTCCATAGGGTGGCAGAGAGAGAATCCTTGCTGAGTCCAGGTGCTGGATGTCCCCCAGAACATGGAACTGGGACTGCCCTGGGGCCACCCTGTGGCTGGAGAGGAGTCCCCTGCCTCTGCCTGTGGCATTGAGGTCCCCCCCACCATGGTGCCTTTGAGGCTGTGGGGATAAGATTTTCACAGGGTGGAGGCTCCTGTGAAGCCCCAGGAGTTGGTCAAGGGGTACTGGGGTTCTCCCAGGTGCAGTGCTCTTCTGTACTCCCTTGTGTGTTTGGGGCAGCTTTTGTCACGTAAGGTAACAGGAAGTTCAGGGATTTTAGTTAAAATTAACACTTAGTGAAAACATTTTAGCCATTGAACTAGCGAGGACTTGATCATTCAGGGTTGTTCTCTGAAGTTTCTCACCCTGCATCCAATAAGCATTTTATAGAATTTTTATGTTGCAGGGAAATTAAACAAACAAACAAACAAGCACCATTAAAAACATTTTGATGAATCAGCTCTTGCTCATAGAAACCACTTCACCAGAAAAATTTTGACCAGCCACCACTGAACAACTGTAGTCCCGCACCTCCCAGCTGTTATAATCAGGAGCTGATGGTTACCTTTCTGTTGCACAGGTGAGAAGAGAGCATGTACTGTTATTGATTTCAGCTGGGAGAGGAGCATAGTGAAGTCTTCTTGGAACACATAGGGGTGTGATGCTTTAATTTCATTACTTTTACCTATATAAATTTCAGCAAAAGGAAAGACTTCTAATAGCCAAATCTTTAGTTCCTTAGTTAAAACCTGTGCTGACTTCATGGAGACCTATTCTTTGTGGGGAGTGACAGAATAAATTGTATGTTTGTCACAATTTATATAACAAATGTGGTTCGGCACAGTGACTTTTGCACTGCTGCACACATCACATTTGTGTTCATATTTTTACCATAAAATATTGGCCATTTTAAAGAGAAGATTCATGCACAGCAGATGCATTTTATCATACAGACTGCTATTTCAATTACATTCTAGCTTATGCAGTGTCCACTGTGATATGCCTTTTGATGAGCAGATCAACAAAAGTTGAACAAAATGAATACATTCCCCATTTGTCTGTGTCTTACCTGTGTCTGTTAGTCTTCACATGGTGCATTTTGTCAATGAAGTTTAACACCCAGAATTGAGTGGATTATTTCACCAAAGTCAGCACGTGTGCACGTGTACACACAGCAGAAGACAAACACCTCTCATAGCTGCTTGACACTATGGAACTTAACTTTGGAGGTCCTTAAGGCAGCTGATATTCTACTGGTCATTGTAATGGTTTTTAGAGCAAGCATATAGTTTTAAGTATAGGATTGTCTGTTCTCTAGACATATATATTTTCAAACTACTTTATAAATTGTTTAGTTTGTTGGCTTATATTTACTTGTGCTCATTTTCTTTTCAAAACAAAACCTGATTAGCTTGAAACCGTAAGTACTAGTCCATGAGAGTTATAACTGTAAGTAAGAAATATACTGTCATTAATCTAGGTCTACATTTGCTCAAGGTCTCATGAAATACCACAGTTTCCCCTCCTGATGACTTCTGGCTGTGATATGTAAGGCTAGTGTTTTGACTGGGGGTTCAGCCCCTAAAAAAGCTAGAAAGAACCTCAGCTGGGCTTTCATGTGTCTTTACAGGAACATAGCCAAATCAAAATATTTAGTTTTAAGGCCTCTGGTCTTTAAGGAAAATGAAGTACAACAAAAGCATTTTTCTATGGAATGCACACAGTTTTTGCAAAGAAAAATTAGTTTGGTCAAAAGCCAAATCCTCAATTGAAATACTTTCAATGTAAAATATTCAAGCAACAGTAAAATATTCAATGAAATTGAAATACTTTCAATGTAAAATATTCAAGCAGCCATAAAATATACTTATAAATATAAATTAAGGAAATTATCATTTCAGGCTATCTCCTTACGCTTACTCTCACACACAGACACGCACATGCACAGAGGAGGGACTGCTAGTGAGGATGTAGTGTTCATTTTACTTGTCATGTAAAGAATCAGGAAGAAGACAGTGAAGAGATGTTTTCTGAGTTATAATTCTCAAACAATTGAAAAAAAATTATTCTCCTGCAAGGTGTATTGAGACCAACCAACATCATTAACATGCTACTTCACTGAGAAACTGCCTCCTGGCTTTTAATGCAGACACCTGTAAAAGATAACTGAACTTTGATATAAATTTTTTTAGAATATTAATTCACTGAAAAGCATGGGTTCTGTAATTGTATAATTTTAAGAGGAAAGACAGATTTAGGGTGATTATTGTATTCCCTGTACTGTTTAATGAGACAGAGAATTAGCTCAATTTCAGATGTGTCATATCTGGTAAATCAATGGATTATTAACTTTAATGCAGTAAATGCATTGTTAGTCTCACATTTAACAACATAAAAGTCCAAGATAATGGTTTGGAAACTTGTGAAATAATAATCTGTACATTACAAGTTCATAATAAAAAGTGACCTGTGTGTATATATAAATGGATAAGGTGGATGGTGAATAGCAGCAGAAGCAGCAGAGGAGAAGGGAGAAAAACATGCATACAGGTGACCGTTTATAATGATATCATCCAGAAAGCAATTTAAGCTCAGGCATAACCCATGTGGTTTCTACTCTTGTCACTAGCTAAAGCTCAAAAATTAATTATACTATGCTAAGAAAGTGCAGAAACCTTGGTAGTCTCTACAGGGTAGGGCACATGTATGCTTGGCTCTAGCAGATCCATCAGTCTTGCACAGAAAAGACATTAATTGGGCCTTTGATTAACGTACTAGACAAATTCAGGAGTTTGTTTTCTAGGCTGGAATCATGCCTCAGTTGAAGCATAGATGCACCCAGATAAACTCCACTCCCTAGTCATGCCATAACAGCCAGAGATGCTCCTAAAGCTGCAGAGAAGACGCCATTAACTGACACCAGCACTGATGGGCACTGGCAGGATTTTCTGGGTGAGCAATCCTCAAGTTTCTATCTATGCATCTCAGGATCAGGTCTCACACATTTAGCTGTGAAGCCCTTTCAGAAGTTTTTGTGGGTGGGAAAGGGTGATTGTACAACAAGAAAAACAATTAGAATGTGGGTCAATATCATAAAACATAAGACTAGATTATAGTTCTAGTTTGTAGCAGTCCTCAATAATCTGAAGGAGAAAATAAAAAGCTGCTGTTGTGTCGAGGCAACAGAACAGCAAGTATAAGAACCACCTGTTTTATTTTCAAATATCCTAGAACAATAGCAGCTCTGAAAGCTTTCAGGAACAAAAGGTATTTTTTTGCTCATCTTTATACAGAAAGGTCTTGAGCATGCTGCCTTCGTACAAAGTAACAGTAGCTGTATGCTGCAGTGAGGGATAGGACTCCTTTCCTGGCAGTTATTAGCTGCTCTCTGCTTTGATCTTAATAAACAAAATCTTTCTAAAATTAGAGGAAGTGATGGAAAGTCTCAAGACAATGAAGCAAAAGGCCACAGATGTCTGTTTCTGTTATACACCAATTAGCCATCAAACAGGGAGTGAAATAAAGACAGGTTAGCTCATTATGTTTTATGTATTTGCTGTCAACAGAGGTGTTTCAAAGATTCCTCGGATAACTTTTGTGTTAAGTTTAGGATAGTTCATTTCGTAAATACTTGATTATTATCAGAGATTTTGTTCTGTGGAAAGGACCTCAAAGCAATAACTTTTCTTTGTAGAAGGATGTTTGAAAAATTTATATAAACATTGGTTTTGAGTATAGAGGTTTTATTAAAAATTGCTTTATATCAATTTGAAAATATCAATGCCAATAGAGAACTTACACATCTAAGCATCTAAGCACTATATGAACACATGTGGTTAGGTGCTGAGGTGAGATTTTTTTGAGCAGTATATTTTCATTTATGTATTTCAAATAACAGTTCTTCTGATGACGTTTTTTCTAGGCACAATTACTGCTGCCTAATGTACATTTCAAATATTCAAGAGAAGGTTAAAAAGCTTCATAATAGAGTATTTCTGAGACAAAAAATAAATTTGATACAGGCTACTGTTTCTATATTTGACTTTATTGGGAGGACTAGTGCAATGGGAGAGGAACTAATGCTCTCAAAAGCTCCTTTACTTTAGTCTGACTCTGATAAATTTTCCATTTAAAGAGGAGTCTAAGGTGAGATTTTAGTTGGAAAGTTGCAGACTGATTCAGGAAGAAAAAGAAGCCACCCCAAACCTTTATTGGAAGGTCATATTGATTTTGAAGCAAAATATTTTCAAGTTTTTTTCTTTTTTTTTTTTTTTTCCTTTTTTCCTTTTCCTAAATAAGAGTTATTTTTTAATATTCTGAGTCTATGGCATTCTCAAGAGCTTCCCAAGTGGCAAAATTTGGTAAGCATACTATAAACTACAACAGGAAATCCCTCTCTGCAAGGAAACACACTAAGCAACAGTGAAAATACAGAAATTCAAAGGCTCAAATAAATCACAGAAGCAAAATCTTGAAAGTCTCATGAAAAAAGATTTTGAAGCATCTTTTCAAATAAGAATTGGAGTATAATAACTGTAGAGATCACTTCTAAACAAGGTCATCTATAACTGACATATATATTTTTTCTGTAGATGCAGCTGATGAGAAAGTCACAAACATTTTATTACCTTTCTCCAAGGTTATAGAGTTCTCATTTGTAGCAATTTTTCTTGTTGACACCTGATCATGTTCTACCAAGAAAGACTATTGTGATTACAGAATATTAGTACAAAAGACCATAAAGAGTAGCTCTAGTATGGGCTCTTCTTCCTCCCAAACAGCATCATTTTATTCGGCAAATCTCCATTCCCCACGCATTCTGTAATAGCTTCCTGTGTCAGTAAAGTAAATACGCTTTCCCTCCTGCGAAGCTAGGAAATATTAAGCTGCAGATTTTGTTCTATCATCTTGTATATCATCAACAGTCCTGTTTAATAACTTTCAGCTGGATACACCTGTGCAATTCTGTTGAGGGAAACGGTGGTGGTGCCATCCATAGAGAGCTTAATTTGGAATTTAGTATTGCACAGATATAGCTGGGAGCTCATTTGCTTTGCAGAACATTTATAACAAGCAATGATAAGTGACTTTTAAAAAAAAAAAATTCACCCTAGAACATCTAGTTTAATTCTAAGGAATGCAGAGGAAGCAATCAGAAAAAAACACAAACCAAACCAAACAACAAAATGAAATAAAAAACTAAATAATCCCCCAATTTTATTTGTAAACTAAGCACATTTGTTACAGAAATTCTGCACAATAATGTTGTGGAACCCACAATGCCATTAGCACAGCGATTTTCCAGTATAGGACCACACTTATATTAAGAAATTAGAAGCTATAGACTGAACTACTGATTAGTCTGTAACAGGCCATGCTTTTTTTCACCACTGAGGAAACCGTTTTATTCCAAATCTGCAAATCTAAATTCATAATGAGGGAAGGTTTGACCAACATATCCATCATGACAAAAAGACAGTTAATGCTACCTTGATTTTATGATGAGATTAGCTGCTGCAAAAACATAGAAACATTTGTTAAGACATCCAATCCAGAGCCTTGGTTAAGGGTGAATTTTGCTTGAAAATGGGCTATATCGTGATAACCACTCCAGAGCCATAAAGAAAACTGGTTCTTCTAAACTAACTACAAAGTTGCATTTATTAATTGTCTTTAGACAGTGTGGTCTGTGATATGCTGTCCTACATCTGTTCATGTTATAAAATATAGTCAGAGCATTTGATTCGTCTGCACCTGCCTGCTTGAAGAACCTGATCAAGAAGCTACACGGATTTTTTAGAGTCTGTTTCAGCAAATCTATGAATTAAATCTACAAAGCCAAATATTTATCTTGGAGGTGTTTATGAATACAATTATAAGTATTTATATAAAATTAAGGCTACTAAGTTTCCTTTTCATTTCTCCAGGAAAAAAGGCAAGTTTCTGACAGTGTGTTTCATGTGTCTTTTAGGAGATTTTAAAGTTAAATCATAAAAACTTTTTTGTGCATATATAGTAACAGAAAGCCTTGTAATTGTAGACTTTCATGAGTACTAGTACAGGTGTAGCGCATTTGATCAATATACTGCCAATATAATTTAATCTTTCAATCTATAAGACAGTTCTCCTATGACTTTTGCATGTATGATACCAATTCTTCAAATCCAAGTTTATTATATTTGTGTATAAACTGTAATATGATTTGCAGATGTCAGAATTGCCAAGGCATATCATGTAGCATGAAACCTTCTTCTCCTTTGGTGAAAGGGGTGTCAAGGTCTTCAACAGATGGAAAATAACTCACTTCCAGATAATTACCATTTTTATTATTTATGTATATCTCTCTATATTCTAGCTCTTTATAGAAAGTATGAAGCAATTGCCCTGAGCCTAAAAATTTGGCTGAAATATAATGCTTTTATCTGTCCCTTTTCCCCCGACTTCTATGAGAAAGGTCTTGTATGGTCTTTCCTTGACTTCTTTGATTTGTATTATGATAATTTTTTTATATACTCTGACATTTTTATTAAGACATCCTTCAGACTGGATAGCCAACATGGCATATTATCACTTGTTTCTTGTAGTGTAGACATTCGTCTTATGCCCAGCAAAAGCTGACTTGATTTGTGCATAGGCACAATTTCTGATCACTGCTTTTAAATTCAAAGTTATTAATTTGCTCTTTCACCGGATGAAGTAGAACACATGATTAACGTAACTGTACAGAAACTCCAGAGCTCTCAGTGTTGCTGTCTCTCACTGCAGTATCCAAGCCTGGTGATAGCTTCCTTAAAGCCCCAGCTTCTGCAGCCATGAAAAGTTACAGAATTTGAAAAGATTGTACAGACTTCCTCTGACTCTAGAAACAAGTAGAATAAATGGGAACTATTGGGTTTAATTGCACAGTTTTAAAGATTTCGCAAGATTTGACCTGACTCATGACTTTTGGACACTGATTTGGCAATGCTGATACATTTGCAATCCTCCTAGCCAGCTCTTGCGAAAGAGAAATTCAACGGCACAAACACTTCAAAACCCACTGTCTATCTGGCAATAGATATGTGAAAGAACTGAGGCATGAGCAGACAGAAACAATAACTCTTCCAGAGAAAAACAAATGAATAAAACCAAGAGATTTTATATACTGTTCAATGTTAGATGTGGATTCAGTTCATGGATGCATTTCCAGTGCTGAAATATGTAAATGCCAATTCTGAGCCACCATCCAAATTCTAGCAAGGCATAGACACATATATATCCCTCTTTGTTTATACTCCTAATTGAGGTTGCTCAGTTCAGAAGGTAAGTCTGTTATCTTGCCACTTTTCACTGAAGGTAAGAGACATCTGCAGAAAGCACACAGGAAAAATTTGGATCCCTTTGGGAAACTGAAGCTGTTGAATTCAGGGAACGCCAGACAGCAAACAGCTGCATGGCATAGTGCTGTGCCTATCAGTGAAGCCAGAACTGAAGGTCAAAGTCCCTTGTTTGCTAAAGGAAGGGAATCAGGGAGAGTGTCCAAAACTCTATACTAGTTGCAATGACACTCAGGGGTGATCCCAGGAAGTATAAACTTCTCCAGATGGTGAGGAAGAGGCCTAAACATCTGAATTGTCATTTCTCAGAGACTACAGAAATCAGTAACTTGCTACATTAGCTGGGTCTCTTCAGCTTGGAGAAGAGGAGACTGAGGGGTGACCTCATCAATGTTTACAAATATATAAAGGGTGAGTGCCAGGATGATGG
>JAVHNF010102379.1:885-13870 GCA_034783455.1 Micropsitta finschii | reverse complement strand
ATACATGCTTTCTATATGAGTCTGTGAATGAGCGAACCCATGCTGGCATGAGGAAGGACTCTGCTCCAGCTCCACTGCAATGGGCTTCATGCTGCACTGATCCCAATCTCAATGGAGATGTGTGCATTAGCTCCATGCCTGTGCTTCCGAGCAGCAGGAGCTCAGTATCGCGCCTCTGCAGTGCTTGCCTGCCAGTTCTCCACTGCTGCTTTAGCCAGCTGCAAAGCAGTGGCTTAGCAGCACATGGGCTAACAAAATCTTCCAGAGATGGCCAGATAAGAGGAGGAAATGTCTGCAGTACTGCTAATTTTGCCTCTGTAGTGCCCTGATTTTACCTGTAGCTGTTGTGTAAGGGGAATTCAGTAGCCATAGCAATAGGGATAGTGTTATGAGAGGACTTGCCATTCATTTTAGGCTGCTCTGACTGGGTTTAGACATTCCTGGAAGTGTTGGGAAGCAGCAGAGAAGATCAGAAAAGAATTATCAAGGCTCTTGGAAGCCTGTGGAATTAATTTAGAGAGCTCTCCTTGGACAAAACAGTGTCAGGTAAAGACAGTGTTTTATACACATCAGATGTGATCAGCTGGGCATTGCTGACAGTCCCAGGGAGTAATAGAATGCAAATGAAAATGGAATGTTCAGAGTGTGAGTTAAAGCACTTTCTTCTCTTTTTTTGGGATGGTGGGAGGTTGGGAGGATTCTTCCCTGCCTGGTTTTTTGGAGATAATTCCATATCTGATCTCATAAAGAGTAGAGATGTAACATGCACAGGACTATTTTCTGGGGTTGTTTATAATTGACAGGGGTTCTGTTGTATTTCAGGTTCTTGCTGGGAGCCTGGATTGCCTTTAGCCATTTTGCTTTGCTCAGAAAGGTCCTTGGCAAAGGAAAGGGTATAAACATAAAAATCTTCAGGGAAGAACTGGGAGATGTGAGGTTTGCGTATAGACCCCTTCACAGGTCTATACACAGGTCTATTCACAGCCTGATGGCTTCTGTGAGTTGTGCAAGATCCCATTTTGGGGCAGTGCAAGGTGCTGCTTTTTGTCATGTGTATCATTCAAATTCTCACCCAATAGCCTGGCAATGCACGTTATACACTCACTGACTTTGGCTGCCAAAACAGCAGCAAACCCATAATTTTGGTTATGTTTTCAAGTACAGTAGTTGTACTATGACAAGCATTCCTGTATCAGATACATGTGAAGTGTGGCTAAGCAATGACCTGATCCAGGGCTTGAAGATCAGCCTGTTGGCAATCAGATAGACTGGGACACCTAAACAGTGTTTTTGGCTTTGTAAGAAATGCGGGGATGGGAGCTGAGCTGTGCAGAGTTAATTTGAAATGTGAAAGTAGGCAAAATGGCCTTGTCAGTTTGTGGGCAATCACAAATAAGTTTGTAATAGGCAGTGCAAACCATTTACAAGATTTTGAAGCTAAATTCAGTGTAATCGTGTTGGTTCGTATGAATCCATATTGATTTTTTTTTCTTTAAATAAACCTGAAATTCTAGCCAAATTCTCAACTGAGGCTTTAAATATAAAATTAAGACCAATTTTGTTGAATTCTGTAAGAACCCTTCAAATTGTTTTCAGTATCTCCATTGGGTTCCTACTATGCAAAATGCATCTGGTTACTTAAAAGAAGTAGCAGCCAAAAATGCCAAGCACTTACCATTTGACGGCCATTCTTAGAAAGGGTGTCCGAAACACTGATAGCAACAGTTGTATTTTATTCTAACAGGTAAAACTGCTTGTATTTGGGATAAGAGTTTTTATTCTGTTCATAATTTTTTACAAGGAGAAAAGACTTCAGCCTGAGCACTGCATCAGTTCTTTGGAGAAGGCAGGAGAGCTCTAATTCAATTTCCGGCACTGCTGTTCTTGTGCAGAAACCATCAATATCATCATAATGTGTTTTCAGACCATATTAAGTGCAGAAAATCTGTGACTTCATCTAAAAGGTGACCTGTAAAGGAAACTTTAAAATTGGCTTCTACCACTCCTTTTTGTTTTGTTTTTCCTTTTGGGTTTTAAAAATGTTGTACAAAGGTCTGGGAAGCTTTGAATATTCCCAGCTTTCTGCTTGTGGGTTTCTTTGTTATTATATTTAAAAATAACAGGAATGCAAAGCCTGCTTTTGCTGCTCTCCCCCTCCCCCTTCTTTCCCTGGACAACTCCTTGGGGATTTCAAAGACAGGAAAGTGAAACATGGCTTGGAGAGTTGGAGGCATTTAGGCTTATAAAAAGACGAGCTTTCTTCTAAGTGCTTGGACTCAATAGGTGTTAGTGAAACAAGCAGAATGTTAGACCTGAACCAGCCTGACTTGACATTTCTTCTTTCTAGTGCAACTTTCACAACTTTCATCTTTTTCTGTAGTCATAATTACATTAGTTTTCATGGGGATTGTTTTTAGGATAGAAAAAATATTAACTTTTAAATGTTAAAGTATTTTCTAACCTTTATTTTTATTTAGTTTCATCTCAAATCAGTTTGCAGCTCACAAATAAGAGGAAAAATGAATTTAACAAATTATGAAGAGAAGATTGCAGAAGCTCTAGGTTAGGAGCAAAAGTGAAATGAGCAGCAGCTCCACAGCCTTTGGTACAAATATAAAAGTACGTGGCTTCATAAGCTATGGTCCCTGTGCTATGCAGGATTCAGTAGCTGGGCAGCCATGCTGGAAAGGAAACCAGTGCTCTGCAGCTGATCTAGTTAAGGAAAGTTGGATGATGATGTGCAGCAGGAGTTTTACACTTGAAATCAGATAGGAGTGGTGGTTTAGCATGCAAACATATGCAGAAGAGAGCAAGACCCATTCGTTTTGCCCGTGGTACTTCACACCAGCAAGGTGATGGGGGAGCAGCTGATCTGACTTGCTGCTTATTTTGGGATCAGGTGAATAGTTTGTGTGCAGGAGACTCTTGCTGGTCTCAGTCTCCTGTTGTGTTTGAGGTGCCTTCTGAAAAGGTGTTGGCTGGGAGATGTGTGCTCAGTTTGTAAAAGTTAGTGGGGGTTGAAACTAGATGATTTTAAGGTCCTTTTCAGCCCAAACCAGTCTATGATTTTAAGTTACATCCTTATAAAAATATGCTATTGGCAATAAGCAGCCAGCCCAGCTGCCTGCCAGCTTTCACTGATCCCCTCATGACAGTGGGTCTACCCTGCTTTTCCCTAGGGAAATGGAGAAGCCATTAAGTGTGGTCAGTGTCATTGCCACAGAATGGCGGCCATGGGGCAGACCTTGTTGGATGAGTTGTCTCTTCTCCCTCGCCTGCTTCTCTGTGAACTGTATTTGCTGGAACAAGGCATCCAGGTTCATTTCTGTCTTCTTGTGGAGCCTGTGAGCTCTGTGGGTCTTGTCTTTGTGGAGGGCTGGTTGGTTAAAGCCGAGCTGAACTGGAGGAAGGTGAGGCTGGGTCCGAACACAGCCCTTCCCTCAGGGCTCTGTGCTGAGCCAGGCCTAGGCTCTGCCCTTGGCTCTGCCTCCATGGGGTTGGGAAAGAAACCCCAGACCATGGAGAAAAGTGACCGTGGTAGATGGGACAGAGCTGCTGAGGAGGAGGTGACAGTGTGTGATGTTTGGGCTGCAGAAAGGGGGATAAGAGTGAACCTCAGGCAGAGGGAAACATGGATGACAGGCTGGGGGAATGCAGGAGATGGAAACGAGCAAGCAGAGAAGCAGCACAGTAGGAGCACAAGAAAGAATATATTTGGCTAGGCAAAAGGCAGCTGACACTCTGAATCTTGTCAAACTTAACGCATGTTTGTGGAACATTGGTTCTGACTCAGAATCTAAGGAGTTTTGATTTTATTTCTCTGGAACTGCATGTTTTATACTGGTTTTGTGTTGTTCAGAAGCTGGGTTTTTACACCTTTTTTCTATGGAGTGATCACCATCCTTCTTAAATATTATATCTGGTCAGATTTGTTTATCTTTTGAAGACTGATCTCTAAGCTTAGCAGTTAAAGAAGTGGGGTAATATACAGAACAAGACAGTAAAGCTAACTACACAAGACTTAACTAACCATGGTCAGACTCAACTCAGCTGCATTTCACCTTTAATGTAAAATGACAGTGTTTGTGTTCCAGTTGGTCTAAGTAAGCAAAGATCATAACGTACCCCATTGTATGCTCTCTTGGAACACACTTGTGTATGAGTTTACTGTACTTTGAGCTTCTGCAGCTTTCTGGTTTGTACACTGTAAGTGTAAATACCCACTTGAAAATGTAATTCATATTACAGGGTTTGTTCCTACATCTTGAGAAGGATTAACTACATTCTGCACAGGGAATACCTATGTGAAGGTTGTCTATCAGCTTTGAGGCAGAAAAAGCCTGGAGGAGTGGAACTTTATAGCCTTCCAGCCTTTTTAACATTGAAAAAGATCAGGATTATTGGCAGTCCTGTCTTGCTAAAGAGTTGTCCTCAGAGGAGATACAGTTTTAGAACAGACTGTGGCAGCAAAGTTCAGAAATTAGAAAATCTTCGTAAAAAGCAAAAAAAATATTCATGACTGTGCCAATGTCTTACTAGTGGAAAGGACTGTTCTAAGTTAGCAGAATGAAACTGAGAATTCTGGAAATACGTTATGTTGTACAATTTACTGCTTTAAAAGCACCATGTTATAGCTGATAGTGTGTTATCAAATGGCGCTTTTTAAAGAAAAGACACTGCTGTCTCTACGAAAGATAATTTGATGAAATGTAAGCCCCTGAAACTAGCACATTATGTTGCAGGAAATGCAATTATTTTTTAAAATGGAACAAAGTGAAACTGAGGGAGAAAAGTTCACAAAAGTGAATTTAGAAAATGTCTCAGAAGTGAAGCTTCCTATCCAAAGGCCAAAGGAAATGCGGATGAATCAAACAGGAACTAGATTGAGACAGTGATTTGTTACACAGGTCCAAAGAGTGAAAAAGTCATTTTACAAAATTCAAGAAAATGAACTGCTCTATCAGTGGATCAAGGAGAAAATAAAATGAAAAGCTGCCTTTGAAGTTTTTGAGACTTGACTACTTTTGTGTTTCAAACCGAGAAAGCTGCTGTAGGCTGCCATGGTGTTCAGTGTCACTTATTAAAGAAAGGACTGTGTTTTGTGGAGGATGCCTCTAATTATGTCAAAGGGACTGTTCTCCCTAGAAAGAAGAGTCTGGCTCCAACTACACTTCTCACTGTCTGAGAATGACCATTCAGTGCAATTAACAGTTATTTCTGCAAAAGATTCCTTCAGAGACTGAAAAAATTCAAAGTGGAACAAGTATTTGACATTAAGCTTTATAGCTTTTGACTCCTGCAGCTATTCGACACATTCTTGCATTTTGCAGGGGAAATTAACTCACTATAATAATACAGGATTGTATGAAGTGAGACATATACAGTGCCTTCAGAATCAGGATCATTGCTTCAAAGGTGTGTATTTACCTGGCTCCTGTGGAAACAGATGAGATCATATGAACCTAAATGTTTCAGAATAAAAGAAAATGTGAGAATGTGAATTACATTCGGAAAGTAAAATATCTTTTGTAAATCATTAGCTGTTAGAAAGGTGACTTTAATTTTATTCTGTTGGTCATATCAGATCATCCTAATCTTAATCTATATCTGTATCTTAATCACTGTGCTGTAATCAGGTCATGTCTCTCTAGTGTACTTCAAAATTAGTAATTGCCCTTTGTAATCAGACTGCTGTGCTGGTAGTAAAGTTTCTTCTGCAAGTTTATTCTCTAGTTTGTGTAGGAAGAAGAAAAGCAAGATTTTGCTTGCAATTTCAAGTCACTATAAAAATATTTATTAGTGTAATTTATCTCGAAATCATATAAAGTCAGATCATTTCAGAAATTGCTTTTCTGAAAGCCAACAATGAAAAAGGCAAAGGTAAAGAAGTGGTGGGATAAAAATTATATGATGCAATATGGTCTTCACTGGAAAAATATATAGTAGAAACTAGAAATTATAGGATTATAGCTACACATAGATTTCCATTTTTGTGCTTAAGCACTGTATTATTTTTTCCATATACAAATTAAACTGCCTCTTTTTGAAGTGTTGTATTCATAGCAAACCTTCTTCCTAAACTACACCTCTTTGGACTTTCTTTGCTCTTGGTGGTCTTTGTATTTGCCATCTATTTTTGCACTAGCCTTTTTCTACCTTACGTGAAGGAATAAAGTCAAATTATTCTGTGGTATAAATTCACAGCTATCACTTTTGTGTTTAGTGCTAAAGTCTGAGCTAAATTTTACTGGGAAATACTATCTATGTGTGTGTGTGTATGCATATAAGAGTGAGCAATATTGACTTGGAATGCAGTGTTGAGCAGGAATGCTGATGGAAAGAGACTACAAATAGTGAGAAGCCCAGTAATAATTTGGCATAAGTAGGCATAGAAAATAGATGTATGCAAAATTTATTATATAATATGGCTTTCAAAATTAAAGCTCTACTATTTAAAACTTTATTGTTAAAATACAGCAAGCAGGGTGGTAACATGTCATAAAGCTGTTTTAATGCAAATCAAGAACATTTCGTGTGGTTGTTGTACCCCTCCCGCTAGCCACCCATTGCATCACATGGGAAGATGGAGTTGTTCTGTCTTCCATTGTCTGTCTCCTGCCTGAGCTGGGAGGGTATGGGGGAGGACAGGAACAGCAGAACAAACACTTTGTGGTCTCTGCTTAAATATACTTGATTTCCCAGTATTAAAAGAAAAGAAAAAAGGAATGAAAAAAACCTCAACTACTTCTGAAAACCTAGAGTTGGACAGCAGAGAGGAGGAATATTAATGCAGTAATAACCTATAATTTATGATCTATTTGTAATTTCCTGAGAAACTCAGGTTAAACACAGTCTAGTTATTATCTCTGGAAGAGTGAGAGCAAATTGCTAACCCACAGGCTGGAAGTTCTTCATTTCTTGTAGACTGCTCAGCAAGGGACTCATGAATGGACACCTTATTTCCTCCTTGTAACAGATGAAGTAAACCAAAAATTCACGTAGTAAAATATAAAAGAATAGAAAATGTGAAAATAAATCTCTGGCAAATTGCAAGCAAATGATTCTCTGTGCCCCAAATCCCTATTTCTTCTTTTCAAGTGACAAAACTGAGTTAATGAAAAGCTGTGTGTGTTTATAATGTATTAAAAAACACTAAAAAGTAACTTGGCACTGCCCCTAACATGTCTGGCTTCTGGCTGTAATGGAGAATTAGCTATACTCTTTTCCACTTTGGTAGGAATGTAAACAACTTCACAACAGATGTTCTTTATAAGCATAGAGCCTGCTATTTCCATTGTGATATCTGCATTTGAGACTTACATCAAAGATTTTATTTCCATCTGGAAAGGCTTCATTGGATCCCTTTCAGTTACAAAGCACAGATTACTCTTTTATGGTTTTAAATCTTATTCTTCTCTTGTCTTTGGTTAAAATAACACAACACCTGCTTTCTTTGCTGATCGGTAACTGTGCTGTTACATAGGTATCCACATTGTTCCACTGTAGCATTTTAGAGTATTAAATACATTTCAGTTGTGTCTTTTACTGGATCTAAGAGTTTATCCTAAAACTTTTTAGTCTGCTGTTCTGTAGTATTTGGATAAGCAACAACTGAGCCTCTCATTTTGAAACATTTATCAGACCTCTTATTTATCTTGGCATAACGGTAGTAACTTGTCTAATGGAGAAAGAATTCTTCAGTTCTGGAGTGCATATCACAGTACAAAACACTGTCTTGGCTTTGAATTTTCATAGTAAATTTTCTTAATTATTTAGCTGGAACACTGCAGTTTGCTTTTACATCAATACTGTTATCACTAAAATGGCACCCACTGAAAGCTACAACAGAAACAGTGAAAAAATACTTTTTAGATTTTAATTGTCTCTTCCACTTATAAAGGTGTTGGGTTTTTTAATATTGTATTAGCAGAAATGAAAATGAATTATCCATTATGTTGTGATGTCTTGTAAGAAGATGGTTGCCATTAAATCTCCTGAATAAAGGGTTGTTAAGGAAACATTTTGAGAACTAGGACTTTCACGCAAGAGATGTAATCTTGGATTGAAATTTATTAAACAATCTGTTGAAAATGCTTCAGTTTAATCAATGAACTATGGTATGTTTCCTATAACCATATAATGTCAGTATGCTAGCTTATCTCTTGACATAAAATTCATCTTAATCATAGAAAAATCTTAATAGACACTGAAACATAGAAAGCAATAACTTTACAGTTCATAAAAGCAAAAGAAAAATATTTCAGGATATTTTTAAATGTTTATGTTGTTCTTTAAGCTCTATTTCTACCTCATGCTGCAACTGTAGGGAAAAGAATATGTGTACATGACTGAAATGAAACTGCTTTATTGTCTTTAGTCACAACAGGAACTTTATTTAGTGCTATGTTTCATAAGCGTTAAACTTTAGCTGTATGTATGAAAGCCCAGTGAGTTTCTCTGCATGCTGAAAATAACTGTCATGTGATATCAAGAGTTATACTTTTAGGTATCTCTGATAATAGTTTTCATAAGATTAATTTTACGGTTCCATCAATGTTCCTGCTTCAAAATATGGCATTTCCTTAGACATTTGAAGGACTTGGACACAAGCCCATGTCCTGAATTAGGTAGCAGTAGAAATTATTCCACATTCTGTGTAAGTGCACAAACCAAGGAAGTATTGCCTTTTTAAGGAAGGGCTACCTCAGTTTAACTAAAATGTATATCCTGAATGTGAAAACCTGCTTTTAACAAAGCTACTGAAACTGCAAAGTCTCATAAAACCTCTCACCAAATTTGAGCCAGATGGTATTTTTCAGTGACAAACTGTTTTGTAAGAAAGTTCCCAAGTCTCATTATTTATTCAGAATAAAAGCTGTTGTGCCTACTCCTCCAAAATAATCTGAACAGTTTTCAGAATAACTCACTTCCTCCAGAATATTGTGCAAAAGGTATGTTCTATCTTCACATTTTACAAGCTGCTTCATAAAATCCAGTCTAATAAATTGATCTCTATAAAACTGTGCTCTCTGTTTTCTGCACAGCCCTTTGTGGGCAGAGGAAAGTAAAAATGAAGACTTAACAATGATAAATAACACTATATAAACATAAATGCCTATTGATAGAAATGTTATGCTGTAATTTCATCTTTTTAAAAGATGACATAAAAAAAAAAAAAAGAGAACCTATAGCTGTGCCTCTATCCCTTCTATATTCTTTCCCACTGATGCTTCTGGGAGATTAGCTATCTCTAATCCTGAAATTTTCAAAGGCTTCATGGCACACATCTGCATACATATGCCAAGAGTCAGCGCATAGGCAAGATAATAAAAGCATTAAATTCAAGTAGAGTGGAAAATCACAGCTGCGGTAAGCATGTATTATCAATTGTGCCACATTCATAAATTAATAATTTGCACTGTATTACAGTGACTTCTTTTCAGAAGCATTAAACATGCCTATTCACAGATTGTGTGAAAAGCATGTAAATAATTCTTGTGGGTTCCTCTTTTTACTGCCTGTCTTTTTACAAAGAATATTACAGAAGGAAAGTGGATTAGAATAAATAGCAGAAATTCTGCTTCCTCTAAAATAATTACATTTCTCCTATTTTGAGAACGAAATCAGACTATTTAAAATACCTTTGGTAAGTCAGTTCCTTGAATACAAAATTAATATCCATAGTTGAGACTGCAGAGTTTATAAAAGGGAATAACACACAGTATTTGTATGTGTGTTCACATAAGTTTTGGACTGCTCCTCTTTCTATTTTAGAAGAAATCATACCATAACTATGCTGCTGTTGATGGCATTTTAACCCTCTTCCATTGCAACAAGAAATAAGGATATTTTATTTACAATTTAGAAATAATTGTTGTTAGATCTGTTAGATCTTCCAGCACTGTAAAAAGAAAAGAAAAAAGACAAAAGAGAAAAGTTCTTTAATCACAGGACTTAATGAAGAGCCTGATGCACACACGTATTTATATCTGAAATCTTAATTTATAGGAATAATGCAGTAGGAAACACTGAGTAGATGACATGAGAATCATAGGCATGGAGAGCTGAAAAGCATAGTAGGGGATTGTCTGGTTAAACTCTACATTTAGGACAGGAAAAGTGTACCGGTGGCTGCCTGACTCGGGATAGGGAACTGCATCATGGGCAGAACTTTTCAGGAAGTCCTGGCAGACTTGGTGCTTCGCTGAGCTCTCCATGTTCTCTGTTTATAATCTAACACACCCAATTCCTCCACCCTTTCTGCATCAGTCATATTTTCTTAACCTCTTTTCCTTTGTTTTTTTTTTTTTTTTTTTTTTGCTCGTATTATCCATCTTTGATGTTGTTAGATTATTTTATTCTGGACAGCTTCTTGGCCAGACATTCCTTATACTGCATGTGTACATTAAATTTATTGTCATTAAAATGTACCATGCTGCTCTTGCGCTTAGTGAATATTCCACACAATCTTTCCCATTTGTCACAGTATTCTGAGTTCTGATTCTTCCAAAACTCTCTCTTCCCTTTCTCCAATCTCTGTCCCCTCCTCAAAACTACACATTGAGTCACACACATTTTGTAAGTACTCTCTATTCCATCTTCCAGGATGTTAAAAACGCTGAATAGAGCTACTTACTGTGATGAAATGGAGAGGTTAAACAGTACCCATTTCAGGGCACTGAACAAAAACACAAATGCAAATCCTAATTTGCAAAGATATTATGTGTATCAGTTCAATTCTGGGCTAGCTCAATACAACTAAAGAATAATAAAGATATTCCTTTCATTCATAAAAGGGAAAAGAGGTGGTCAAATCAAATGCAGTCATAGTAGTTTGACCTCAACAATAAGCAAGGTCTTAGAGTAGATTTTGAAGCTAAAACTTATCAAGGACCTGGAGGTAAATGGAAAGTGGGAAAAAACCCAACATGATTTTATCAAGGGTAGATTATATCAGGCTAACTTAATATCTTTCTTTGATAAGATAATTGTCCCAGAGAAGAGTAAAGCAGAAGACTTAATCTACCTTTATCAAAATAAGGCATTATAGTGTTCCCTGTGGGAAGTTATTTAAGGTGGAGAAGGTGGGATTTAATGAAAGATTTGTAAGGTTGTAAAGGAACTGAGTAAACGGTTATATTAAAAGAGGGTTCTGTTAAAAATAGAAATATCAAAATGAAATGACTTTGCTAATAAAATTTCTCTAGGCCTTATCTTGACACGGATTTCAGTAGTATTGTTGAACTTGGTTAAAGTAGGAAACTGCCTATGGCATTAAGAAATGGCACAAAATTGGAATATGACTAGAATATCAGAAAAGAAATAAATGACCTTATGGACTGACAAAATGGAAACCTAATAGTATGGAAAGTGGAGCTGGATGCTTTGGGATTAATATCATGTTCTTTTAGGATAAGCTGTGTTTTGATAATTGCTGGCGATAGTAAGGGGAAGAGGTCTAGTGCATTAGTCGGCTGTACAGTGACCATGAGCCATCATAATGTCATGGCTATGAAGCGGTTTCAGGGAATATTAGCTGAAGGATTTTCAGTGAAGATGATAAAGAGTTAATACTGCTTCAGAAGGCATTGGTAAGACAACTCCCAGAATGTTATTTACAGTTCTCATGACCCACATTGATTCGCAGCAGGTGCAGAGTGGGATGGTTAGGGGAAAGGAGTACCTATTTTCTCAGCTGAGATGAAAATAGCTTCTCTGGCAAAACAAAGCTTGAAAGGGCATATGGTTATATCTTTGTAAGTATGTGTGGGGGTAGACGTGAGAGAAGACGACTTGTATGCTAAAAGATAACACTATTTCAAGTTTGGATACTTACAAACAACTATGAATAAATAAGAAATTTAAAAGAAGGTTCTTGGCAATTTTTCCAAAGCTCTGGAACTGCTTTCCAGACAAGGTCATGGAGGCGGTGACCTGAACTACTTCCAGATGGAAATTTATAAATTAGTGAAAGGATATGTGTAACATGGTGAAGCGATCTTGGGTCAGAATATAAAGTCTGTGATTTAAAGCTCTGGATACTCACATTCTCTGACATTGCCAGACAAATTTAATGGGAAACTTGTTTGTGTACTTTTCTTACACAGTCCCTAAACAGAAATGTTTTTAACTGGTCCACACACCAGTTCTTCTAGTGTTCTGCATATAGTTATGTTCCTTCTTGGTGCATATTATAGGAGAAGGGGGCTGCTCTTTCTTAAATAATAAGATTGGCAGCAGCTAAAACTGGGGCAGTTTGTTAGGATGTCAGGTGTTAATTGGATAGAATTAGTTTACATAGGGTTAAATTGATCACCTGACTGTGATCAGGAAGTAATTTTTCTCCAAGTCATACTGGCTTCAGCTATGGAGGATGTTTTTCTCTCTGCTTAACATAACTGCTTGGAATGGGATGTAAGGTTTACCCTGTGAAATAGCTGCTTTTGCAGACTGCTAAGATGTGGCTGGTCAAGAACTATCATGACTTTAGTATCTTCTACTGTTCTCTGACACATTGGTGGTTTTCAGTCTTTTACTCTCCTGAGGTACAAGGGGGTATGACTGTAACATAGGATGTGATTTTAGTATTACTACAAGACTTGATTCAGTGTTGCTTTTTCAGATCATTCAAGATTTTCCTCTGAATAAGAAAATTTTACTTTTTTTGAGGTAGCACGGAGCTGAATACGAGGCAGTCAAGGATACTTCGTATATATTGGTAAGTTTTGAAAAAGGAAAGGTTGACCAGTTTTGTGGACCAGATATTCCTGAAACTTTATAGCAGAAAACATCCTTTAATGATGACTCTAGATCAAAGAATTTTAAAAGCTATTTAGAGGACACCAGGATTTCTTAACTGGGATTCTAGGGGCTTTTCAGCTTGGATATTACACTAACACATGGATGCCTTATTACTAGATAACTGAGGCTCTTCAGACTTTATAAAGTCCATTTTATAGCAACTACAGACACATTGTTTTCCTTC